>UELU01147705.1:35797-49165 GCA_900490025.1 Megastigmus dorsalis
CCCCCGCCCCTCCAGAGTTCCAAGCTCTCACCTTCTCGCTTTCTCGCGCCCGCCCCGTTATTTCTCTCCCCGCGCGTCTTATCAACCCTTCCTTGCCCCGATACACATACACATGCTCGTGCAGAGGTTATATAGGTGTGGTGTAACGGATCGAGGATCAAGGATCGATTGCCTCGCGAGGCTCATACGTCACAGGCTCGGCGCCTTTTCTTCAACTCCGCAACTCTTCCTTCTCTCTATTATTGCATATATACACGTATACATATCCGTACTATCGATGGAAGTGTAGGTTACGCGTATACATATATATATATATATATTAAGCACGTGCTAAAAGACGATGATTCCGCACAAAGTATATCGTCTGCTTTTCTCGATGCGAACGTGTTTCATTTAGAGCCCGTTATAGAAGAGCTTGACCTTATTCGTTGGAGGAGCGTTAAAAAGTTTCATCTCGTCTACAGGCACACTCTCTCTCTCTCTCTCTCTCTCTCTCTCTCGCTCTCTCCCTCGTCGTCGACAGCGCAACGGCTGCGCGACCTGCACGACAACGACCACGACTAAGGGAAAAAGAGCTCACGGCTTATAAGGAGACACGCCAAGTTTGTACAGATCAGAACATTTAAGCTGTGCTCTCTGTTCCCCCTTTTTTTTTTCTTTTTCTTCTTCTTCTTCTTCCTCTTCCATTGTTTTTTTCATTTGAGTAAAAGCATTTATTGAATGCCGCGGGAACGCGTTGACGCTAGCAGGTGTATATAGAGCGCGTGCAATGCGATTACATCGAATGTGGAGAAAAAAATATATCTATTTTTCTCGGTGAAAGGACGAACTTGTTGTTGTTCCGATTTAGCCTGGATATTAATATTTTTTGCACACGAAATGTATAAAGAGGACGCGACCGAAGAACCCTATAGCGCATTACGTGTATTATTATATAGGGACCTTTCATATATAGATTAGTCGCAACGTATAATCCCGTGTGAATGTATCGTGTGGAATTTAGTCGCGATAATAATGAGTGTATAGATTAACCTACTTTTGGATATAAGCAACCACAGCGACATGAATTGTAAGTTTAAAGCTGTGCTGTGTTGTGCATGCATATGGAGTGGCCGAGCGCTACTGGACTTGATACGTGTGGGGGGCTGCGATTTTGTTATTTAAACCTTTATGCAAATCTCTCAGCCCAGTCCTATGTAAATAGCTGTACGGTATTGCGGTGAAAAAGCCAAGTTGGTCTGCATTTTCGAAAAAAAATATTCCCGGAGAATGCAGGTATTAAAATGTGTGTTGGCGTTTAACATTTATGTATCGATATCACTCTATGAGCCTCTTTACGCAGCAGCATTTTGATGTTCGATATTCGACGAGAAGCAATTTTGTCGTTGACTTTATCCAACTTCTCTGCGACGAGAAGTAGTTTTTCGCCACTTTACTCGTGTATATACACTGGTTCAGATCAGGGGAATAAACTGTGTAAGACAACACTCGAGTACTCTCGAGTCTGAAAGGTTATCTGCCCCTAATGGAGTGGACGACACAGACCAGACGAAACAGTGGATGACCATCCTCTGATTTCAGCTATTATGTTTGCCAAGTACTTTCGACAGATTGCTACCTGCTCTTCTATTGTGTACAGTGGTTAAGAAACAGCCATGTTGTCTATATTCGTCAAACGAAACAGTGTTAATCTCGTTTATTGATGGTGTGCAGTGATTGTTATCCATTACGAAATTATTTTGTCGATACATTTGTTTCGTAGTGAATTCAACATGTTCGGTAAGGAAAGCATAGAATTTTCTGGATGGCTCAAATATCGGATTAGCAAAAATTTTCCGATAATAGACCTAAAGAGGTCATATATTTCTGTAAAGGCACAAAGTACACAAACTTCGTAAACTATGTATGGGCAAGTGTGTTAATGAATATTTTTCTATCCTTCCTTCATTGTGTATTTTCAAGTACCTTTTTTATAGCTTCATTTGTATTTCTCGTGCATTATGGAAATATGAATTGACAAATAACGTTAATCGACAATTAATCACGCAAGCTAAAATATTTCATAGAGCAAAAGGCTATTAGATTTAATTAAAATAGATTTATGAGTAATCTCCCAGTGTTCTAGTTTGTAAATTTGATTCAATGTAATGCATGTAAATTCTTCCGATGATTGCTTAACAGTATCCTTCTATACTTTGAACAAACTATCTATATTTTAAACGAAATGATTTAAGTCAACTGCAATGCTTTTACCTGTTCATTTAAATTTTTGTAAATCTAACTGTAATGGTCCCTATGTCTATACAAATTCATGATGTTACGTTATACATATATAAATATTCAATAACAAGATCTTTGAAAACTGCAATACATATCATTCTCATAACATTTAATAAAGAAATGAGTGTAGGATTCAGAAGTTTTTAATGTTTTATTTAAAAATGTACATATTTTAAAATATCTTTCTACTAATTTTAAATGTTTAATTTTACTTAAATGTCGACATTTAACAAAATTACACTCATCAATCCTGATATCAAAAATTGATTCTTATATTGATGCAAAATTAATAAATAAAGAAATGAAATATGTATTTATAAATCAAAGATGACTACCGTATTCATTATTGCCCCTACTGAAACATTAATTACAGATTGAAAGACACAAATTATCCGTTATAAAATCTTTTTTATTTACAAAGTTATACAAAACACACAAGTTTGCAAAAATTATTATAATAAGACTTATAACGTAATATTTATACTTTGTACATTTATTTTATAAAATATATACTTTAAAATCTGCGAGTGCATAAGAATTATAATTTTTTTTTTTAATTTACCAATTGAAGAAGCTTAGCGCGCAAATCAAATGGAAAGCATATTCACTGTGATACCGAGCAATATTATCATAATATTTTAAATAAATTATGGAGAAGCACTCGCAATCGCTAAATGTTCGTCGAAAAAGATCCGTATCAAATAAAGCGTGTGCAATTTTAATCGGGGCCCCGTGCAAGTAATCGTGCGTAAAATTCTGTTTGCGTGGCCGGCTGCATCTGCGGACGAACAATTATTTTGCAGGCAAAGTGTGTATAATATGCGTTACGAGGCAGCCTCTGTATTATAATTTTCGTGAGGCTGCAGTATTTCGGCCAGAAGGAAGTATACTCGACGCTTATATTATACGCGTAAGAGAAGGCGTGGTGAAAAGGTCCCTAGTGACCGCGGCCTCTCTACCGCTTTATCAGAATAACGGCTTTTTCAATAACTTCCTTTTTTTTTTTGCTTTCTTCATAACTCGAGCGCTGTGTGTACGCACGAACTGGGAATTCCTGGAAAATGTGAGTTTGTATTTTTAGTAGGTGAAATGGGGAAACTATTAAAATTTCGTATATAGCCGTAGTATAGATTTTACGACGTCTTCTTGCGAAGGTTGTTTGTGTGTAGTGGCTCTATATCAGCATATGATTGCCGTGTAGGTCTGATATTTATATGCGTATTAGCCCTAATAAAAAGGAAACGTTCGCTGTATGTTTACGGCACATCCTCATGGGTTTATAATATGTGTACGAAAGGGGTTCACAAACAATAGAACTTCGTGATCGAGTGTGCGCGTAAAATTATTATGATAATCGATAAATATGTTCTGTGTTTTTAAATTGAAGTGCAGGAACTCTATTTGAGAACTGTTTTTACCTTTTATACTTTTATGTTATAATGTTAATGTAGAGTGAGTTAACGATGAAAAATAAAATTACTAGTTACATCGTTATAAGCATGTAAAAAGTAATTCATTTCTTTAAAGATAGGAAAACGCTGGATTAAAATTTAAAAAAGCAAATTATTTCTAAAAAATATAGTGAGTTTGTGTATTTTTTTTTATTACAGTACCTCATATCCAACTTACATTTTTGCACCATCCACTACATGGACTACATTTTTTAATCATAAAAATAACTTTTATAAAGTTTTTTTCTACCTATATAAAAACAAGCGTACTTATAAATATATCTTCTATTAATAAACGCACTATCTTTGTTTTCATCCCGAGGTATACAGCGGGCTTTTTTCATACATTTTTATAATCACAAGAGTAGCAAGTATTGAGCAAAACATCAGTGCGCAGAACGAACAAAAACACATTCCCAAATTTTTCTCATTTCTCAGTTATTTCGCTGTACTCGGTTTCGCGAAAAAAAAAAATGCTCCCGCCGCAATTAGCCCGTTGTACCAAACTCCGCGAAAGAAAATAGTGCGCTGCTGAAAAAACAAAAAATAAAGAGCGCGCGCGCAGCAAGATAATAAAAAAAAAGTATATATACAGTGGGAGGAGAAAGTCAAATATAAATTTAAAGAATCGCATGCAGGCTATTTCAATAATGGAACTCCTTTATTTCTCGAATGTCCGACGATCCTTGTAATTAAGAAAGTTACGACGGCTACGAGCGATTTTCAATTTTCTTCCCTCTCTTTCCCTCTCTTTCCCTCGTGAAAAAGGGGAAAACGTACTTTCCGCCCGGTCGCCGAGGCCCGCCTGCCTACGCGACCGCTCGTTCGGGCTCTACGAGAAATTGATTACGCCTTACATTAGGAAAAGGGGAGTTCCATTTACTTCTTCACCCTTCGCGGGCTTCTTCATATCCTCGTCAACGTCGCAAAGAGAAAGAGAGAAAGAGAGAAGAGAGCGCAATAATATGACCGTCTCTCCCATACCCACTGCCCGCCGGAATGAGAAATCGAATTCACTCCGTCTATATACGTATATTATATACATAAAAGCAGCTGCGCACAGACATACCTATATACACGGGCACGCGTGCAAAAAGAGTGTGCGCGCGCCGCAATCCATTACTTTTGTCGTGTATAATTTGGCCGAGCGACGGTTTGCAGCATCTAAACCAGAATAGTCGATGAGCAGCGTGCGCGCGATCTAACTTTATCGCTATCGAGCATATCCATTACTTAAGTCGCAAGAGATTACCACCGCTAAAGGGGCGCTCGACGCTATATATATATATATATACCCTTCGTGTCTCATGACCTATTGCTCAGCTGGTCTATACCCCTATCGCGCAGCGCCTTACACCTTCGGGAAACAGAGACAGAATGAGAAGGGGGAGAACTCGATACACGAGGAAAAGCCTAAAAGAAAGTGCTTGTATTTCCGCGGTGCGGTTTAAACGACGCCTCGGCCGTTTCGTATCGGGAGCGACCGAGCGAACGCCTACTCAAGTTACATTGACTACATATATATATATATATATATATATATATCCCTTTAATTAAGCGAAATCGTTTTCATTAAGTGGGAGATAGCGTTTTGTGTCGTGGGATGCCAAGTGGGAGGTGGCGGAGACTCTGCTGATTTAGTGCAGCACTCGTTTTGTATTAGGCTTATTACACGGAAATGAGCGAGTGGTTAAGTGGCTTTGTTCAGCTTAATATTCATAATGTCCTTTTCATTACATGCCATTTTGGGCTTTACTACCAGTGATGAATCATCTTTGTCTGAGATATAAGCGATCGTTTTTATTCATTTTGACATTATTTTTCTTTCTCGGTATAATTTTAGTATAGACATTATTTTTAACGAACAGTCGTCGATATAGATATTAAATTATTAACTTACACACAAATAGCATTACTTCTCTTAACGATCTACACCTTCCCTTTGAATATTTGCAAATTATTTCCCTTTTTTTCATTATTTCCTATATGGCAACGACAACGTCCACTTTCGAAGAACAGATTAAAAGTCATATTTAGCCGATGTCAACAGGATCTGAAAGGCGTCATGTGTCTTCCGTGTGTGTCCGTTTATTTGTGGCAGCTTTCCAATTACGAAATGAAGTGGAAAAAAGTTGTGCACAGAATGTTTCGCGAACGCAACCGTCGATGAATATACTGCAATCCGTCTGCCTTGACAAATTTATTTAAACTATCGACGACTTTCTTTTAAGACTTTTTTTTTTAATAAATAACACATTCCTATGTCTAATAAATATGAATATTAAATATTAGGAATATTTAATATTTATTAATTATTCACCGGATTTACATCCATGTAATTACTTTACATTATTAAACATACTGTATAATTATAAAATAATTAACTGTATAATTAAATTGGGTCGGTCTATAAAATCCTGCATATTAACATTAGCTAAAGAAGTAGCTTCTTCTCTTGGGTCAAGCAATAATAGTATAACTTTATTGAGTTAAATATTACATCTATAATTACTTACTGCAGACACTAAAAAGGTTACATTCTTCTACGACCCAACCCTTCTCTAAGTTTATATACAAATTCATGCTGAATGTGCTAATATCTCAAAAGTTTAAAGGGAAGTGCGAAAAACCCTGAAATTAGAGATCATTTCATGTTCCACGACCCGAGTCCTCTCTTATTTTACAGTTTGGATAATTTGACTGAACATATTAACTACGTTGTGAATTCGATTGCTATACTTTTATACACACAAAAATATCATGCAATTGTAACTATATTAATATTGATATTGATGAATTCCACCCATCTAAAATGATAATTGTAATAACATGTGCAAATCATAAAAGATAATCTGTTTAAATAGCGTGAGGTCATATAATTTATTGCTCATTGATAAATTAAAATTACTGTTACATATTTATTAGGTGATAATGAAATATTAACGGTTGAATTAACTGTAATGATCGATCATAAATACTAACAGTATTATGTGGAAGCTGATTGTTTATTGGAAATTGAAAATTATCTCAATTATGCAGATATTGAAAATTCTTAAATACTAAAGAATAGTTTTAGTTAAACACAAGCGTTCTAAAATTAAAAAGGGTTTTTTTTCAAACTCTTCAAACGAATACTACTGGAATTTGACTGGAATCAAATAAAGCTTAGAAGGTCTCAAAGCTAATTTAATATAAAATTAATTCGCATATTTTTGGTAATAAACTTTTTTTTTTTTTTTCAAGTTTTAAACTGATCTGGGCTTCTTAAGATGTGATTGGAGCCCGAATCTTGCGCATTAGTCATCAATCCACACAATAATAAAACAATAACTATACCTGGAGCCACATCCTGAAACACCCTAGCCAATGTCAATATGAATATAGTTATGCATTTTCTTGTGGTGTCGGCGCTACGCTATTTGATATTTCTTAGAAGTCATGATACAGGGACAACGACATATGCACGATTCTCCTCTCCTCGTCAATACTATTGTGCATAATAATATTCATATATTGGCATTGAATATAGCGCTCCAGGACGTTTCGGCGTGGTTTCGTTTTTGACGACCAATGCGTAAGATTCTAACTTTGATCTCTCTTTAATAAGCTATTACTTTCAAAACCTCAATCAACCAAACATTATTTATTCGTTGAGAGTAACTAGTGTCCTGTTAATGCACGAAAGTATTAGTTACGCAGTTTGCGCTTTAATCTGCGCGAGCATTCAAAACAGTCCTAGAGAGACAGAGAAGAAATTTAAGTGAGGGCAATGCTTTAAGTGGGTGCTCGAAAGGCAAGGAAGAGAGACAAAAATGTCTCTTCAAGAGCAGGGTTAATGTATCTATTAGGAATCTTAAATGGAATTAGTTCTGTATATAAGCTCGAGCCGAGGCCAACGAGGGGTGCATGCCAAAAGAACGTAAGCGTTCGACTGTGCAAAGGAGCCTCCCTCCTCCTCCTCGAAGCTCCAAGTTACAAGGATATTTAAATGAATAAGTAATAAGCATATATTTAGATCTTATTCGGGTAAAATGCTCGTTCAGCGACACGCTTTGCGCGAATTATTAATCGTCGGCTTGGCAAATTGTCGGTAACGAGCAAATCTATGTAAGTGCACGTTCTTGCGTTACAGACGAAACTTCGAAATTCTATATATGTTGAGTACAACAGTGGGTGAACAAGGAAAAAAGCAAAAAAAAAAAAAAAAAACAAAGAAGAGGAACTAGCAGCTTGCTCTTCAAAGCGATGTATTAGCTTTCCTATACGAGGGAAACGTGTCGAAATCTAGCGCTCGCTCGTCGTATTACACAAGGAAGTGGCGACGGCGGATAGAAGCGAAATAACAGGCCAGAGAGACAAAATACAGTCATCATCCCTTCGTTAGCGCGCGGCGGTGCAAGAAAAAGGACTTGCTGTATGACAACATAAACGAGCATCATTACCAATTCGCAGCATCTTTCTCTCCCTCTCCCTCTCTACTCTTCCTCCCGCACACTACAACTAGCTTCCTTTACTCCTCGCACCATCCGACTTTCTTCCTCTCTTTTTCTCAGTCTCGGCGCGCGCGCGCCATCATGGTATCGCGGGACTCTTATTAGATTCCCGCCGCGTGGAAAAGTTGTCGGCGGTGAATTGTTCTTTTATGGCTGGCGGCGTTATCGCCAGGACCTGTGCCAGCAGCGGCATCGTAGGGAACAGAGAGCGAGAGAGAGAGAGAGAGAGAGAACGCTCTATGTTTTATTAAAGTTACTGCCCGTAAGGGCAGTTACGCTTTCCCGCTCCCCGCTTTAAAAGTACATTTCCTTTATTTATTTCTCCTTTCTTCTTTCTCCTTATTCTTCCTCTATACTTTCTACCCCTCCTTTTCGTCTGTTTTTATTTATCATCCTGACGCGCATCTGGCCGCTTTGAACGCGTCAAATGACTGCCTGGATTTCTTAATTATGTAATAGCAGGGAGAGGGGAGCGAAAGTAGATCATAGTCTGCAAAACTATTCTCGAAATGTCTGCAACTCGCCTGATTCTCGAGAATTCAACATTGAAGATAATTCTTACTTGGTGGCGCGGCATCTTTTTGTTTCTATAACTTTGTTAATTCACTGCGCGTACCGGTCTTAATTATCTTGTAAATGTAAATTGTCTGTATATCAGTGTGATACCTTTTTCAAAGTTTCTTATAATCCTCCCTTCTTTCTTGCTTCAAATATTTATCGCGCCTCGTCATCTACCTCGTAAAATAAATCCTCTTTTGAATAATTTTTCAATTCTTTTTATTAAAGAAATTAGTTAAAAACTTTTTGGTTGCATAAAGTAAAAAGAATGCGATAAAATATTCGAAGCGTTCCTGAATAAATTACACTGAAAAGATAAAAAATGTATAATAGAAAAATACACAATAGAATTTTGCCTTTAACGCAATAAAATCACGTTACTAGACAACTTACTTTAACGGTACGAGTTGTCATATTCTGATAGTCTTAAAGAAAATAACTAAAAATAAAGAGTTTCCGATAACTTTTATCATTCTCTTGACATCCGAAAGCAGGTATTGGAGTCGGTGCATCAACAAAATGTAAACGGCCTGAATTTTCATTATGTATTTATAATTTTGATTTTCGCATTATTACTACAGACTGAAAAATTGAGATACGTCTTTTTTAACCCAAAACTTTGGACATACATCTTTTTTGAACTAAAAATTTTAGATACGCCTTTTTCCACTCATGATTTCAAATTATCTACAAAACATTACAATATTATCAAGTAAATACGATCGCAAAAAGAAGATCGCTGACACTAGCCCCTAAATAAAATAGTAAGTAGTATTTAGAGTATTAAAAAACGTTTAAATTAACAAATAAAAAAAATCAATCAGCTTTTACTTAAAATATTACAGTTAAGAGGTGAAATGCTTAATAAATGAAAAAAATATATATATTTAAAAAAGGCTGAGCTAATCGTACGTTATGCTAAACACCCGTAAGTAGATACAGATGAGCACCCAAAGACACGATCTTTAACTTTCTCGTCATCTAAGGGTAACAAATTGTGTTAAACTTAATATTTCTTCATGCTCTTAATGATAATATAGGTTTTCTACACGTTTTCCCTATTACGAAATATTACAGTAACCTGTATTACTCGACTGTATACATTGTAATTTATCGTTGATATTTTCTGGCCGTGTACGATTTCGCACGCTTCCGCAAAGCATTAATTGTTCTCTTAATAACCCTCTCCCTAATACAATATTTACCGAAATAGGTCTCGGTATACGTCTCCCACAGGGATCAGATTTCTCCTCTCATTAATAAACGCAATCGTATAAATAATGAAAGCCTCATGAATATTCAGGCGTGTATGTATGGGTGTATAGGCGTGCAAGTTCTTTCGGGATATACATAATATCACATCGGCCAGACCGCGACCGGGTGTGCACCATCATTTTCATGCAAATTTTTTCGATCGCTCACGGGCTGCATGTGTATATCTAGACCCACGGACAGTCGTATTGTACACAGTCGCGGTGTATACACTACATAATTTTCGTATACACATATATATATAGCTACAGGTCCGCGGTTGAGTTTGAGGAAATGGCGTGTTATACGGCCTGTCTATTAACGTTAGATTCATCCTAACGAAGTATTGTGCCGTGTGTACAGGTTAACGTTGGCTCGCGAGAGCGCACAATTATCTAAATGCCAGCACACGGCCAACGCGTTTCCCGTACACTCCGCGCCAGTGGCAGCTTTCCCGCGAGCGCCTATATAGTGCGCCTGTAATAACCACCGCGATTAGTCAACGCGAATACATCGAAACGTCGCGTATACAAAACAAACCTCGCTTCTCGACCGGAATTGTACTCTCTCTCTCTCTCTCTCTCTCTCTCTCTCTCTCTCTCTCTCTCTCTCTCTCTCTCTCTCTGACGTATTGTCGTCGTAAACGTTGCAGTTAGGTGGTTTATTTGAGCCAGAACTTAAGCGTACACACACACGTGTGTGTATGCAAGTGTACACAGCATAGACGAGCGCAATAAAACAGCTACTGCCATACGCGGCGAAATTTACTTTGGAGAAATTACTGAAATAACACCGCGGAATGACGGGGTAAAAGAAAGGAGAACGAGTCCAGTGCGCCGAGTTCAGGGTAGAGACGGAAATTCGGTCCGTGTTTGGGTGAAAATTTCTGCGGATCGTTGCTTATTATATAGAGCTGGAAATGAACTGACTAGAAATAAACTATATTCTGGTATTTTTTATGGGGCGATAGAGTGGGATATAAAAAGCTGTTTTTGCTGTGAAAAATTCTTATGGATTTACTTTTATGTTGTTATATTGAATATCTAAAATATACGAGTTAACTCAAATATCAATATATTTATATGGGTGATACTCCAGAACGGCGTACATTTTGGTAGACAACCTGGAATTTTCAAATGAATAATTTTATTAGATGAATACAAATTACAGACTTATACCTCTAATAAAATTATTAACAAATTAATTAAATATAGCGCAGTATAGGAGAATGCCTATACCTGCGCGTAATAAAATTGCAGAAAGAATCTATGAAACTATCATTTGGGCATAAAAAGATGTTGATTTAAAAAAAAATTACTTTATTCATACGAAAATATTAATGACAAGACCGAATTGCTTGTTCCTATGTGCTTAGTCCATGGAAGTGAAAACAGACGAGTGAAGAAAGACACTAACTTTAAATCAAAGTTTTATCAATCCTTTTCTCAAGTAAAGGGGAAACTTTTTTTTTAAATTAAATATTTATTACTAATCTCACGGGTATAACGGATAAAATTTTATTTACTTTTTGCAGGTTGAGTTAAACTATATTCGGAAAAGATGGATAAAAGGCACTTAAATTACAATGTTTTTTTTCTTGAATACGATTCAAGTTTGCACAATAATTATTTTCCTCGCGAGGTGATTGTACAGACTTCAGCGTCCACTTTTCATCGTTGCAGAGACACGTATATTTATAAAACATCACGCCGGTTCGACGTACACATTAACGACGAGCGTGTAATAAAAGCACTCGATTCCATTCGCCATGAAACGGCGCTTTTACGATAGCTGCATTGCAATTTAAAATTATTTCGTCTGCCGCATTGTTTTCGCTCTCTCTCTCTCTCGCTCTCACATGTTCTCATCCTCTCTCCTATTTGCGACCCCACAAGCCTTTTCTGTTTTCATTAATTTAGTATATTTGCAATGCTTTAGATTTATAAAAATGGGTTACGTACACAGTTAAAAACGGATACTTTCTTCGTTTGTCAAAAATTTTGTATGTTATTTAATTGTATAAATAGATACAGTTCCCGTATTAAAAATAATGTTTCTTAATTTTCCCGAGAAACCAAATATGTTGATATACATTTAAAAGGGCAGTGTAAATATTGAACGTTTGAACCTCTATCTCGTATCGCGTGCTCTAAACAAAATTTTAAAAATTCTTATAATGAATATGATGGAAACAACATTGTTTATATAAAATGATGATCGAGTACATACCAAGAATCGCCCAAGGTGCATCAAAGCAATAACGCAGCCAAGAGCAGAGCGAAATCTTTTATGCTAGAGCATAAAAAGGACGGACACACACTCGTTTCGCGCGCAGCTCCAACGGTTTTATCCCTCTCGCACCCTCTATCCCCTTCCTATCTCACCCGTCTGTCTCCGCGTAGGCAGACGCTAAAATAAATAATTACGCTCTCTTTAAACGCACATACATAGCGACATAAGCACCTGTCATCCCTTGTCATATAATCCGGTACGAGATGAAAAATAAAATGCAAGAAAAAACGACAAGAGAGGAGGAAGCGGTCTATTTAAAGCACTTCGGCGGGCGTCATCTCGGGCCTGTGCGCGTTGCTGCTCCCACTGCTTTTACTATATGTACTAGCATTTGTGTGGCGCGACGGGTGTGCAGTAAGATAGAATGGGGGAGAGGGGAGGGGGTTACAAAGAGAGAGAGAGAGAGAGAGAGAGAGAGTAAAACAGGTCTCGAGCCAGCGTGTGCAGAGCCGCTAATTGAAAACAACAGGAATCTCACCCACTGACCGCACGGTGTACTAAGCATACTTGAAAACTCATTAAATTGCTAACCTTGTATATATATATACACGCTCGGCACTCGGTCGTACGGCAAAATTGAAATGAACCCGCCGCAGCGCCATACGCATCCACCTATACGCTATTTTCTTTTTTTCCTTCCCTTCTCCGCGCGCAGTTTTTATTTTTCACACGGCCTATAGAGGTGCTTCCCACCATTTTCCTATATGGCTCTCGTTGGCTGCGCTGTAAAAATCGACCTTTTTGCCGAGCGCAAATTTACGAGTGCATCGGGCGCTGCTGATGCTCCTGCTGGCTGCGTATAGACTCGTGGAGACTGCACCTGCACGTGCGCTCGGCATTAAACTTAGAACGCGGCGCCAGCGATGCGGCTATGCCGGCAGAGTTAACCTATTCCCTTATACCACGTACACACACACACACACACACGCGCGCGCGCACGCAGACGAACACACCGAGTGTCTATCTCGCTTCCGCGACGTGGTCGAGGCGCATAAGCCGCACGTTTTCCGTCCGCTGGTGTGGGGGGGGGGGGCGAGAGAGGG
>UELU01147705.1:49185-63722 GCA_900490025.1 Megastigmus dorsalis
GGGGGGGGGGGGGGGGGGGGGCGAGAGAGGGAGAGAACTACCGAGAAGTGTGCGTAGGCATCGTAGCAAGAAATTGTGCCCTCACGCAACCATAAACGTGTCAGTTTGCCGCTTAACCAGCCGTACAGCCGCGGATTAATGCGCTTCTGCTGCTGCTGCCGCCGCCGCCACTACCGAAGCCGCCTACGGGATATATCGTCAGCTCTGTGCCCTCTTACCCACGCGTCGTCGCTTCTCAGCCGCCATTGCTTTACCCCCCTTTGTTTTGTGTTGCTTGCCGCGCTGCTGCTGCTGCTGCTGCCTCCCGCCGCGCAGAGATGCGACGTCACACGTTCCCACCCACACACGTGCACACAAGCGAGTCGCAAAGGGGTAAAAACCTGATTATACCTTATTATAACGTGCGTAACGCGCGCACAAGCCGCTTCACCGGTGCGGTGTATATATACGTGCGTGCGGAAAGGTTTCCTAGGCCGCTGCAAATAGCATTGCTGAGACTAGGTCTCGGGAGTGGAGGATCTCTGATCTTGAGAGATCGATCCGAGGCGCGGCGGAGTGCTCGTCACACGACAAATCCAAGTGTAACGCTCCTTCTGTCACAGATTGGGCACACTCTGATGTGTGTTATTCGTATTAAACATATAGGCAATGCACTTCCTAGTGTGAAATATCTGTGACGTAAACCTTCTATTTTAACCACAGTTGGATTTACAGTGTAGTTATAGAGGTAAGGGACACCGTGGGATCTTCTCAACAAATTAAAATCGTACTTGTTTCCTAAGATCAATTGATTACAATGTTTTTTCTGATTTTTTTAGTGCAAATTTGGACATTGTTAAAGAAGGACCCGGTAATCATTTAGGAACTTGTACCGTAGATCAAACCTGTGCTAGTTATATGTACATCAAAATTAAAATGCTGATGGGCCCTTTTCCAAATCCCAAATTAAAAAAGAATTTTTATCCAAAGAATTCCCATCAAATGAATGAGTTAAAATGAAAAAAAAAAAGATTACCGATCTTATTCTTCACCAAAAGATGCTTCAAGGTTAACCTTTAGACTGCCGGGATTTGAACCTTCTAACCGCCCTTTAAAAGTGGCCAAATTAGTGTCTCGTATCATGTATCAACTATTTACAAAGTTCATGTCAGAGGGTGCGTCTATGTATAGACTTTCCGACAGTCTAAAGGTTAATAAGTATACCTTGCAATTTTAATGAAGGCAATCTTATCATCCTCCTTTAAGAATCACTTACCGTAAAATCACTAAGATATATTTACAGAAGCTTTTTCTTTTTTCTATGCTTGGGTACTAAAGAAATAACGTATAGTCGTCTAAAATATAGTAAATTCGGTATGCGTGTTATCGATTGAAGTAGAAAAAGGTATGTACATAGAACGATAAACTAACAATAAGATATAAACCAGCATAAGTACTGAAGAATTCAGACCTTAAAATAATTATTCACGAATTACATGTTTGGTCTGATCAAAGCCTGAACTAATCTACTTAGTTATATTTTACGTGTGTATAGTTACATTTACATTTATTTTTATATGAGCTCCACTTTTAGTTAGAAAAATTTTGCATTTACATTATTTCAACAAATATACTCATCTTTCTACTATAAATTGATAAACTTGCAGATATGTTCATGCTCATTGAAATTATTATTTTCCAGATGTCTCATATATAAGTATATATAAAAGAATGAACTATTTACTTATCGATTCAGCTGTCATAAAGCAATGCAATTTTTGTAAAATTTCAATTGCACTATTTACTTAAAAGGCAAATTGCTCTCATCTATAAAAATACTCGTTCGTAAAAATAGAGAGCACTCGAGTGATGGGCAGTCGTGGCCCACCATATAGCAAAAAAATTGATTACATTCGTAGAAAATAAAAACGTTCGTAGCGGCATAAAAAAAACTTGTCACGATTCTCAGCTCAATTCCGATCTGAGTGCAGCGGGCGATTTTCAACTGAATCTGCGAAAATGATACTGTGTTCAACCCGTACCTTATCTCAATATCAAGGGGTGGAACATAAGCAATGCTCCAGGCACATATATATATCTTATACTTTACGCTTTCGATTATATTCGTGGATAGCGTCACCATAAAGTTTTCGAGTGGAAATATAAAATTCAAAGGAGCCTGTTTTACGAGGGCTTTTGGGGCCACGCGCGGCGTCTGCTCTCCGATCTGCCTCGGACACAAAAGCCTTTCCTCATAAAAGTTGTCTAAGCCGATGTTATTGGCGGCTCCTTTCGGGTAGTTATATTGATGGCGAGCAAACGAGTAAAACTAAATGTTTCACAGAGTTTAAATCGTCTGAGAAATTGGAGGTGAGCCACTCACAGGAGATTCATAATCGAGATATTCACCGATCCTCGTACAACGAACAATTTTCAACGATCAAATCATTAAAAAAGGAAAAGACATCAAAAAGCATGGTTTTGAAAATGAATATTTAGAAGCGCGAGCGCGGTACGTCGAGGATGGAGCATCTAGCCACGCGATCCGCAAATTTTTACCGTTCGATAAAAGCTATTTCCCCTCTGCAGCTTTTGTTTTTGGCATCTCGGCGGCTATAAATAAAAATTACAGGTAACAGAAGGCAGAAACTCGCGCGCGCGTTGATATATCGGCCAGTGTGTAATAAAATCAGGATGAATAACGGTTACTCTTGATTAACGAAGACAATTGATACTGCAGCGCAATTCGAATATATAGCGATATATGAGAAGCGCGTATATCGCGTCGAGCTTTCAATAAAATCTACGCGGTGCGGCCCTCGCCCGTTGCAATACCGCGGATATATCGATGCTGACTGTATACGTATTTGGTTTATGATACTTTCGCTCCGAGCGCCCTAACACCGATTCTTAATTTGATTAGGAAAGAAACGTAATACACATATAGCGATACACAATTAGGACAGAAGCTTTTGTAATCCTCTGCTTTTGTGTGCTTTGGCGATGCATTAAGGTCGGAGATATACGCGGTGTAGATTTGCGTTTGTTCGTGAGGCAAAAGATGTGCATTATGGCATGTACGTGTATATATGGATACGTAAAAGAACAAAAAGCACGTTAAATATTGAAATAGGTCGACAGCCAGTGCGTGTGTGTGTCTATGCGCTATTTTGCGCAAACGTTCGATAAGTGGCCTAACCGCTCCCGAAGTAAAACTATGTATGCTACCTTTTGTGTTTACATCGACACTCGTGGTCTTTGAAATACTCGGAACCTTTTCCTTTGCTGTACTATATCTCCCTCATTTTCGACAGTGTATACTTTTTTACGAAATTGGCTTCTGATTATACCCGTGCAACATTCTAGATGGTATTAAGCCATGTTAAAAGGCAAATCCGTATATGCAGAACTTTATCTGCTCATTTGAAAATGAAATCGCAGAGGGAGGACAATTTTACTATTACAAAGGACAAAATGTGATATAAGTATGAAAAATTCTATAGTTGCATCTGACTGATTATCGTGCTCATGTTAAATTTACACGTACAATAATCGATTATGCAATTTCCTCTTAGGGTTTATATGAAATTCACAGCTGTTTTTTTACCTTTTTCGGATTTTCAAGTACAATAATGTAATGATGATATTTATTATAATTATAAAGTCAAAACTTGAAGAATTTTCGCATTTAAATTCATATTTAATAATTTTCACATTTAATAATTTTCATAATTTAAAATTTCATAATTTTCATAATTTTCACGATAATTTCCAAAAATAGTAGAGTAGGAAGAATTGACAGAAGCGATATTGATACGAAATTTTGTATTCAATTTAAGATGCGACGTTCCAGGAGTTCATTTTACTTCCCTCTTCAGATTAAGCTGTCGAATTAAATTCGATAAATTACACAGGCCCACAAAAAAAAGTATGTGGTTCTGGGATGGAGACTAACTTTTTCTTATGTATTTTTTTCCGCTGAATCCGAATTCGTCAAAAAAAATAGGGGTACCGGGGCAAATTTTTAAGATAATCTCAAAAAACTGTTTCGATACATATATATGTGATATATATATAACTGTTTTCTTGATTCGCACATTGATGCATTTCCGAACCTTGGGGATTTCTGTGAAGAGCAAGGTGAAAGATTTCATCAGGACATGAAATCTTTCACCATGAAAATGGGGCGTGAACATGATGGCGGACTATTGCTGGTGTATATGTATATATATATGATACATATATATGTATCGAGAAACATTTTTTTGCGGTTATCTTAAAAATTTGCCCCGGTACCCCTATTTTTTTTGACGAATTCGGATTCAGCGGGAAAAAATACATAAGAAAAAGTTAGTCTCCATCCCAGAAACACATATTTTTTTTGTGGGCCTGTGTTATCTTTGGCCACAGGGAAGTAAAATAAACTCCCGAATCGTCGCATAATCGTTCGTTTCGATCAATCCTTTCTACTCTACTATTTTTGATTATAATTAGATATATTTTAATAACTTAATTTTTGGTTATAATATAATAATTTATTTTTTATTTAGCCTTGAAGTCCTGCAAGGACTTATTAGCATATAATAATTAAGTAATTAGCATATAATATTTTTTACTTTTAACGAATTATTATTTTTTACAATTTTTTTATTTGAATTTAAACCTTACGAGCTAGTATATGATTATTGTTCTACCTTATATAATTTTAACGACTGTTGAATTAAATCTAATCATTGATTGCATAATACACATAATCTATATAAACTCATTTATTTTAATAAAATTAATTTTCACTCAATAAAGCGTCGTGGCGAGTCGTCCCGAAATTATTTTGTCACTTTAGCGCATTTTACGACTCGAATATATTGGGCTGTTTACGTACTCCGTCCTCACTTTTTTCCCTCGCTCGCGATCATCGGCTTATATTTATCCTTTTGCATCACGTGCACCGAGAAAAATATTGCAACTCATTCAAAAGCGGGGTGGCTCGACGAGTCAGATCGACGACGAGAAATGCTCCACGCGCTTGGAATTCGAAGAAAAGTCCAATCAGTCGACGGGCAAGAGAGAGAGAGAGAGAGAGAGAGAGAGAGAGAGAGAGGAAAGAAGTAAAAAGTTTGCAGCACTTTCTAGCCACTTGGGGTGCGCGTGTATGGGTGCGGGCCCGCATATACACATATAGGCAACCGGTGGGCGGGACGATCTTTCCTCTTTTGCTCGCAGTCCATCCCCCTTCCCCTTCCGCCTGGAGTCGCGCGTTCGAAGATGCACATTATTTGACACGCTTTCCCCGGTGCCGCGAATACACCTTTCGCCTTTCTCTGTCTCTCTTCCTCTTTCTTCCCCATAGCTATGTTATAATTTAATTTTTCCTTCCATTTCTCGGCAGAGGAACATCTTGGAGAGGCCAATGGAAACTCATTTTCTTTGTTGCCATTTGCGTTATTATGCCTTTTCTCTCTCTCTCTCTCTCTCTCTCTCTCTCTCTCTCTCTCTCTCTGTACTCTTTCAGCTCTTTTTCTGCTCTAGCCATTTTTTTCTACTTTTCTCCCAGAATGCAAAGCAAGTTGCATGGAAGTGCTGCTGCCCGACGGTTGTTTTGTTAGTTTTTTCATTTCGCATTTTTTGTCATGGCAGATGATAAATTATCCTAAAGCTTGAAAATATCTGTATCCACGAATCCAGAATTTTCGGGAAAATGTCAGAAGTCATATGAAATTATTACCTACTACCTTTTTATTTTTGATAAGCAATGATACAAGTTATTTTTCTAATTAAATAAAAAGTCGGTAACAAATTTCACTATTCATACGTTGTATTTAAATATTTAAAATCTTTTCACATTGAATTCGCGTTACTATGATTAAGGCGGAGCTTACTATATTTTTACACAGATTATTTATTTCTCTCATGTTTAGGTATTTATTCAACTGCATAAGTGGGAATTAAGTTCAGTGCTTTGTCTTCGTCTACTGCCATCATTTTACGTCTCTCGAATGCGTCTTTTTTGTCGCTTCGTTCCCCTGTATATGCGAGAAACCTTATAACTTCATCGAGATAATCCTCCTTGATCAACAAACCTGAACTGAAAAATTATAACTTATGTCCCCGTTAAAACTATTATAAATCTATCAAGTTGGAAATAAAGTAAACAATA
The DNA here is from genome assembly GCA_900490025.1 of Megastigmus dorsalis. NCBI lineage: Eukaryota > Metazoa > Arthropoda > Insecta > Hymenoptera > Megastigmidae > Megastigmus > Megastigmus dorsalis. Next base: position 55,322 of record UELU01147705.1, read on the forward strand.
AATCAGTATATTAAGAGATTGTATTAATATTTTTAAATATAATTACCGAGACAATTCGAAATAGAATTACTTGAAAAATATAAGGTTTGTAAAGGAAACGCACAAAACGATATTATCAAAGTAACATAAAAATTACAAAAGAAATCTCTTGAATTGCACCGAAAAGTTGAAAATATTAATTGAAACTCGGGTCTATATATACTTGTCTGTTTCTACTTACATCTCGGCTTTCGTTTAAATATCTTCCGCCAAGTGAGTGAGTATATTTTTTTTTAGATTAAATGAACAAGTATATGTATAATAAAAATTTTATTATGTTACGTGCCTAACCTCATTTTAGATAAGTTTTAAAGTTTTAGAATTGATCTAAGCGCTCGAAATTAATATTTTTATTGCTTTAAAAATAGCAGCTCTCCTCCTCGATACCCTCGTACCAAAGAAATTTCGTAAGACGGGTAACACTTTTGTTTCCGTTGTGTCAAGTAATTAAATATCACAGAATTCGCGTTCTGGACCCGAAAATGCAGCCTCTCACAATTCAAATCCCATTGCGGCACTCATTTTCCCTCCCAAATACTCTAGGTACGTTTTCGAAACGTAACGGTGCGCACATTAAACGCTAGGAATGAGCGTGACAGAGTTAATTTCCTTAGTAGAGCGAAACAGTGCTCCAACGAACCTGAACTGATCTTGCTCTGTAAAAGGAATTCTCAAACTCTGCCTCGCCCGTTCATGACGGCCAATGTGCACTGTCTCGAAAGCATACCTAGAGTATTTGGGATGGAAAATGAATGAATCATCTAAAATAGTGTCATGGGTTTGATTTGTGAGAGGAGGCATTATCGGTTCCCGAGCACAAACTCTTTTATATTTAATTACGTGACGCGTGGAGGCAAAACGAACTCCTTCTTAGATAAATAACATACTGGATACGTTATAAATTGAGATAATGTTAAACAATCTCTCTATAAGAGTAAGTAACTAAAGCCAACACCGCAAACTAAATTTAAACAAGAGCAGAGAAAAAACTTTGACATTTATGTGCCCCACCAATCCGCAAATAAGCTTTCTATATAATTGAATCTCACTGGGTACTCTAATAATTATTACTCTCATATCGAACGGCAATATCTAACTTTAATGAAACTTTGCTTACTCGGTCCTCTGCATTATTATTTATTTTTATTTTCAAATACAGCGCATTAATTAAAAAGAAATAGTCAAGAAATTGCAAAACTTCCTTTTACGATTCTTCGTCTCCTCCCCCTTGGCAAGTTATGCGCGCAGCGTCGCACTCTCATAGCCAATCAATAATTCTATATAGTATGTACATTAGCAAGTACCATCAGTCTGATTCGAGGAAGCCCAAGAAATCACGAGTGAATGAGAGAGCGAGAGAGAGAGAGAGAGAGAGAGAGAGAGAGAGAGAGAAGGAAGTAAGTAAGGAACGGAAGGTGCACCCTTCAAAAAATATGGAAACAAGAAATTACGTAACCACGAGAGTTCAGTCGGTAGCTGGCATCGCGATCGTCGCACGGTGAGTAGAAAGTTTGCGTACAAGAGTCGCGGAAGAAAAAGCAAAGCGGAACGTCGCGACTTTCGCGTCCCTCCCTCCTCGACGGAAGCAGCAGCAGCAGCAGCAGCAGCAGCAGCAGCAGTAGCCAGCTCCGTCCGCATCCCCTTGGCTATCCGTAAATCCGCATCTCAACCTTAATGTTTTTCTTCTGCTCACTCGCATTAATTCAATTTGGCCTCTTTTTTTTCAGCCTTCAGCCGCGAAGCAATTGTTTTCTAGCCCGTCTGGTCCAGTCGTTTTCTTCTTCCTTCTCTTCCTCCCTCCTTCTCTTCGGGCTAGCCTGGCTCTCTATTTTTCTTTTGTTCCACGGCGTAACTCCGAGACTGCTCCTGTATACATCTATATATGTATATACGCGTGTACGTGAATCTATGTGTATATATATATATATATATATATATATATATAGAGAGAGAGAGAGAGAGATACATAGATAGATAGAGAGAGAGGGAGAGAGAGCGAGAGAGAGAGAGGGTTGGTAGGTGCTTTTTACGCTCAACTGTATATTTCGCCGTTCGTTTTATCGTTGAATTACGCTCGCGCACCCGGAACATTAACATTTTTCCGTGATTATTTAAATTTAAGACAATCGCCCCCGCAACCCACCAACCCTCTCTTCCCGACTCGCAGCTCCTATGTATATATAGCTATTCCCAAGCAGCCGTGTTCTCGTGTTTTAATACCAAATGCGATGGGCGAACTTTTTCCCTCTCTCTCCCTCTCTCTCTCTCTCCCTCCTTTCTTCTTGTGCGGCGGCGTGCCTCATCTATCTAGCGCTTTTTATTGCATCTTCCACCGACGCCCTTTACCCTTTTTTTTTGCGCACCCCATATAGCCCTTTCGCGGTAGACTGGGATTGTGGAAGACGTTTCGGGAGCTTTCGGGCGCACTGGGCCGCGGTGAGATGTCACTTCCGCCTAAAGTCATAAATCAATTTTGGATAGGCGGCCATTCTACGAGGAGAATTAAGAACCAATTTTCAAAAACTGTATGCTTGGTGGTTTCAAAGAAAAACTATTAAAACCAAATTAGCAATTTGTTTCTTTTATACTGAAAAATGAGGAATTTTTAATACTTATATATATTTATGATATATTTATTGTACTGCAACACAAAAATGAATAATAAATGCTCCAAGCGTAACTTGTAGAGTACACATTTCGAGAACATTCTTCTATTGCAAAAAATGAAAATTAGTGCATTAAGCAATAATAAATCATTATGTACATCAAATTTACATTTATAAATGTAAAATTCGGACGAAATAGGGTTTTATGCTAATATTGGCTTCTTATGCAATGTCGCTAAAAATATACAATATACGCCACAGAAATTCACTATACATATATATTATTTAGAAAATAAATTAAATAATCAACATTGTACAGAAGCTGTTTAAATATTGAATACTTTTTTTTTAAATATAATTTATGTATTTGAATCAAGGATTCGTTGAATGAGGTAAAGAGCCTAGCCGGAAAAGGTAATGAAAATAGTTTCAATATTTCTATCAAAATAGTACCAACTTGTACAGCAGAAAAAAGTAAATATCCTACTAACAGATTCAGACTCCTAAGCCCTTAACCTTGTTCTACGATTCTAAAAAATCTGACATTATCGAAGGTGAAAGTATGTCATAAAATACAGAAAATATAATCTTTTCAAGATTATTATTGTCTTCCTTATTCTTGAAAATCTTCAAACGCTTCTTCAAAATGATTAATCATAGTAAATATTTATATCCAATTATTAGATGTCATATAATAATTATAGTGCAATTTTCATTCATTTGTATTCTGGAATTTGAAAATGAGTTAAGAGTTACTGAGATATTGCAAGAAAGGCAAACAGCACGCTTTTTAACCCTTGAAATGTGAATTTTTCTTCTTTTTGTTACTTTACAATAGTAATAGTATATTACGGACCTAGGGAGGTAAAGAATCAGCATAAGCTCGTACCGCGTGTAAATTGACACTGGGGCCGAAGATGAGGGTGGCAAACACGGGATATGGGCAGTTTACATCTCGTGGTGCGTATACTATTTTTTTGCCTATCGAGGACGGACGTGCAACATTCTCGAACAAGCGCGGGGAGAGACTGTGGTACTTTCAGCCCACTAGTAATCGGTCCTGGAGCCATTTTGACTATATTATCTGGCTAGCCAAAGGAAAATGTGAGTAGGATACCAACGTTATTGTAGATACAATGTCCATGGGTACTTATGAAATTAATTTAAAATCTATAAAAAAAAACTGTTCCTCAAATTTTTTACAATTTAATGAATCACAAAATACTGACTTTTTTACTTATTTTATTTAATTAGACGTCGTTATTGAAGAAGTTTCCCTACACTGCCCCATATCAAATTCTGTTTCAAACTCATTGTCTTGGCCAACTCTGTAAACAATAGCAGTAGTTCTGTACGTTCTTCTACGATCTTCTACAATTGCTGTATATGCGTTGGATTACATAACAATCACCAATCACCTTCCTTTCGAGTATTGCCGGGATGCAGAGCCCAGTGAGAGCGAGAAAAAAGCAAAAAATAATTACGAACAAAGTATAAACGCCAGTCACGCGATCTCTGACGAATGGACCGTAACAAAGAGCACACGCGACAAAGGACATCCAGGCAGTCGTACAATACCCCGGTCTATACTCTATGACTCTATCTACACACACAAACATATATATACATATACTGTTTACATAGAGCATGCGTATCTATATACACATATATATATATATATATGCACATGCGTATAGGCAGAGATAGAGGAGAAAACGGAACCGGGGAAAATTGAGAAACGACGTGCGTAACAAAGGAACTTAATGATCGCTCGAGCTGAGCTCGAAACTATAGTGGAATCCGGAAACTTTGTCACTGCAACCGAGTGCTTCTGCGTAGTTCTCAAGTTCCGCAACTATCCTCTCGCGGTCTCTACGTGTGCGGGGAGTAGTGGTCCGATTAAGAGATCATGACTGCGACTCAGACGTACAATCAGATGGGAAGCGAATGCCAATGCAAAATTTATTGATAAATCAGTACTAGTTATACTTGACTATGAAATGCCTCTTGATAATAGATACGTAAAATATTTTCTGCCGATGCAAAGATATTTAACGTGATTCTATAATGCAGTATGAAAATATTAGCTTATATCGAGAAGAGCGTCCACGGATATGGATAAATTCTGCACTCAAGCGGAGAATCTTAAGCTAAGTTGTTAAAGCGATTAAGAAAGAAGAAATATTTTGCAAAATAAAGCTAGTGAACTAGTATAGGACATTTCCACTTTTCTTGTGCATAAAAAGTATCCTCGTAATTACGATCATCTTCAGAGTGCAACAGAATTGAAATAACAATAAAGAACAGCCTTCAATATGTCTGCAAAAAGACTTCTTCTGCATTGTCCTTATTACATGCCCTCGACATATTTTGCGCACAAGTCCTTTGGCGCCGCTCGTGCATAATAGCGTCACACGGTAAACACACACGCTTGAGCCCGTCTATCGCTGATGAGACTTTATGAATAAATTACAATCCGCGGCGATATCGATTATACGCGTCACTCTATCATTACGCAATCGAACAACTGCAACGAAAGCATATTTCCCTCTTCTCTAATGGGCAGTCAATAATTGACATATTGCGCTTATAGGATCGCTAATTTATAACGAGTCGCATCGATTATAAATTTATTTATTAACAATCACATTCCTGTGACCGGATCGACATCATCAAACGCAATAGGCAGGCGCGAAAACTAGGAATTTCTAATAATAGTTAGGAAGGTGCACTCTACTGGCCCAAATATTACGTATTTAGTCTCTCATTTAAATTGAATCATGCTCGTATGCATATTACTTTGGAACTGACGAGTATATAAGCTTTATTTACTAACTCATATAACGGTACTTTTTGAATAGACAAACAAATAAGCTAGAACATGAACAACTAAATTATCCTTTTAAAGAATGTGAAAAATACTAAAGAAGCGTGTTAAAACAATCGATTCAGCCAATACTTGCTGACATAAAATTGAACAAGTGATAAGCTTACAATCAAAACGCACTAAAGTAAACGACTCGTATAGAACATCATTGCACATACGCACCAAAAGTAGCAAAGTTCTCTCGTTTCATGATTACACGCGTATATAGGCGTATATCGTGCATGCACATAAAACATACATACATAACTCAGATCTACATCAAATAAAACTTTGTATACTTCAACTATAATTACTTTGCTCGCTAAAGCCGTTATTAATTTCGCCGTTAATTGCCAAATATATTGCCGTCAACAAGAGAGATCGAGGGAGAGAGAGCAAGAGTGCGAGATATAGAGAGTTTATACGTACTCGAATAGATAGATATATTTATTTGTAATGAAAACTTTACAGGAATAAAATATATACGCCTAAAATGTAAATGTCAACCGAGGTCAGGTCCGATATCGCAGTCAATCATAACCCAATATAATCAGCGGGACAACGCAAAAAAAAGCAATATCGCGTATATGGAGTTGGTCGCGAAAAAAGGAAATAAAAAAGAACGCCGAGATCGCGTCATAAAAAAAGCCATCGGTAAAAGCAAAATAAGAATAAAAGTGCGACGCGTACACGCACGAACTCTTTGCGACACACCGGTCGTACTCTAATAAAACTGTAGAAAAAGTCAATTACAGCATTGACTTGAATAAACAAATGCATATAAAGTAAATACTAGTATATATGTATATCGCTCATAAAAGAGAATATAAAATACTGTTGCATTAATTGAAGCTCAGACAGAATGAAAGTCCGGCCTAGTGTTTTCCTTAATGCTACCCTTTAATCGTCTCGGCAATGGAATTAGTCGCAACGAGCGAAGAAAGCGAGAGATTTCTAAAAGTGGTGCCTCTCGGACTCGGAAGGATTTACGTCTCACCTCGATGCAGCAGCACTGCACATTCGGAACAGAGATTATAGGCCTACTCGGGCCGGAATCCCGACCCGCGCGGCTCTTGAAAAGGGATATCCGAGATAACTTGTCTCCCTCACGCAGTGCGGGACTTTATAGAGATATAGGCTAATGCCATAAAACGGCTTCTCCTCCACTGTCTGTACACGAATCCAACCCAGTTGTCCTCTCTCTAAAGGAAGATGCACCCATCAGCCCCTACGCCATAAAAGTATCTCGCACTCGAATGTGCCGTAGTTCAACGGGGAAACGCCTGAAAAGAAATATACTTACAATTGTGATCGTGATTCCATATATATCTCCATCTATTATATCCAACGATTCGTCTGTAAACGAGGTGAGCGCACCGAGTGCACAACTATACTGCAGAGACGAAGAGCGGCCGACACCAAAGGGTAGTTTTGCCATGCGAAAATCCCTCTTTTCCTCCGTGCAGTACATGAGCTTGTACACGCGTACGTATGTGTGCGTGTGCGTGTGTGTGCGTGTCATGGCTGTCGCGCCGACGTCGCTTCATCGTGCAGCGAGCCCGTTTATTGGCAATAATGCCAATTATAGCGATCGACGTTGCGCATCGACTCGAATCGGTTCATCGCCTCTTTCTCCCTCATCCTATATGTATGCTCCACCCACGTTCACTTCGCGTCCTGGACTGTGCATCGCGTCCCGAAACTTCAAACAAGCAGACGACGGAGAGCCAATCGCCGCAGGACGCGACATGTATATAACATCGGCCGCCGATAAATGTGCATCCGTCTATGTGTGTGTGTGTGTACGCGCGTACGTATATGCGCCTCCATGCGTGTGTCGATGCGCGAGATGTCGCCTGCACCGCTCGACAGATGCAATTTTGTTCATGAGATGGGAGTGGAGGGGGAGAGGCTGGTAGGAGTTTTGCTACATCACTGGGCTGCATTATTGAGTTTGCTTTTTAAACAAAAACAAAATAGCGGTAGGAGCGGGACGAGGATGCGATCGTTGGCTTTTGGGCTATGAATATTTTAATTGGTTACTTGTATGCGCTTGCGGGCCAAAAGATTTGATGGGCATGTAGCGCGGACGCATTATAGATCTTCAAAACAAAATGGTGTACAGGAAAAAAATTCAATATTCCAATCACTGGATGATAAAACTATTGTTTTCAGTGTTTCCTTAAAATATTTATTTTATACAAAAGGGCTTGCTCTATTCGATCTCTGATTTTTATATTGGTTTCAGAAAAATTATGAAGCTTTTTATAGTCGTGCGAGAAAAATGTTTACTAAGAGATAAGGAATAATTCATAGCTCGATGTTCTTTTTAACTGACTCTGCATTTTAGATTAATAAATACAAATTTTATAAATTACTTCAATATATATATATATTTACAAGTTTTTTACAATAAAAATGCATTTATGTAATTCGATTTTATATTTTTAGTTGAAAGTATTTCGGTACTGCAAGTGCAGTTTTTATCAGTCTTTAATTATATCCGCGATTGCTATCGTGGGTAGTACAAATATTTTTAATGTATTGAACGACTTAAATTTGATTTCCACAATTCGCTGTTTCAGTGAACATTATTTGATAATAGTTCATTGGTAAAGATATCAATTTAAATAAATTTATGTTCATTTTATTACTTTTATATAAACTGTTCAATTAATTTATATAAACTTCTCATAAACTCGTTATAGTTTATTGTCGTTTATGGAGATTATGAGAATGTTATATTAATAAATTTTAAATTTAAAATAAATATAATTGAGGAAAAGTATTATTATAAACTGACAAAGATATTTCTATCGGTCTTACAGTCTAATCAATATTCATGGGCAATCAGATTGCCCTTGTTTGCAATCACCCCCGAAGAATCTGA
>UELU01147706.1:4041-44412 GCA_900490025.1 Megastigmus dorsalis
CTCTAGAATATAGCTTTAGATCAACGGATTATGTTAATTCTTATGTGTTGTAGGTATAAGATGGCGCGTGTTACGTCGGCAGAGTGGCACTGGAAATAATTCGACGTAGTTCAAGAATTCAACGTGGGAGAGGAGGAGACAAGCCAAAGTGATCCATCACTCGCGGATTAAAGTGTCACTTACACCTAATTAAAGTAGGATCCTAATGTCACACTTTAGAAATACGAGTGTCGCGTAATGTCAAGTCGCTCCGTATATACGCAGATAATACGTTGCACTTGCGTTTCGTAATTCAATCTATATACGTTAATCGTTGGATGAATGTATTTACTCACAATACAATTCAGTCGTTCTGCGAATTACTGGAAGCTCATTGATAATCTTGTACGTAGAAATTCGCAAAGTTAATTACGATTCATGTTGCATCTGAGATGTAAAATATTGTTGATCGAAATAGATGGAATTATCGCATAGCAAAATGTTGTCGCAGAGGAGTCATGAAAAGTTTAACTAAACTATATATGAGAATGCTGCAGATTATACGACTGAGGAAAGGAAGAGTTGAAAAGAGTTTTAGAAACTCAACGGTACTCCTTTTACTTGTATAAAATAAATGGATATATTTTGAAATTTGAATAACATTCAAAAATAGTAGTATCAAAAGAAAAAGACCTTCATAGTTAGTTATTACGAAATTGTTTTACAACGAATTGCGCTACACGGTTTGAAAGTATATCACATGTGACATCAGGAGTTCTTTTGTCGCATGGATTCAACTCAAGGCTGCTTTCATTTACAAACATAACGGATACAAATTATCACTATATACAATCCCTATTGAAATTAAAAAGTACAGCGTGTAGGAGTGACGAGGAACAATAGTTATCCTATATTTGGTTATAACTTGTGCTTGTATAGCTCCAATCTCGTTCAAAGTACGCACGAAAAGTATAATCCTATAAGATTCGCACTCTGAAACACAAAGCGCAGGCGAGGCTGCAGATCAGGGAAAAGTTGGGCAAAGGTCCTCGTATATACCGCTATACAGTTTAATAATAATGCAGCTTGAGCCGCGAGAATCCAGTCCCGCGCGCAATGTAAGCCACAATGGGTATATATAGAAGGATAAAAATAACGACGAAAGCACTTTTCCGCCTCTCAAGACGACCGCGAGCTAAGAGCTAAGACAAGTTCGCTTTAAAATAAGAAAGCATCGCACACACACACACTGAGTATAGCTTTAGCTGCAGCTATAGACTAGGCAGCTAGTCGTACACCAAAATCCTGCCGTATGTATATATAGGAGGCGCAGTGTGTTGTGTGTACGGGTGGCGCGGCTCTCGATGTTGTACGAAAGCACGCGAGCTCTCACCTTTATCCCCGCAGGCTCTGACTCGCTATCATTCGGGATCCTCGTTCCATCTCTCTCTCTCTCTCTCTCCTCGTCTCCGGGGGAAAATTGGCCTCGCTCGTTTTTTCCCAATCCCCCGGAGATCGTAATTCCCCCTCTTTGGGTAGCTCACCGACGCCGAAGCCGCCGCCGCCGCCGCCACCGTCCGCACCCTTCTTTCTCTCCCTCGATCTGTCCTATAGCACCACCTACACGCGTACCTCGCTCTCTACACACACACGCGGCCTATAGACGCGCCTTTTTCCACCTACGCGCGCCTTCCTTTACTCCCCCCCTAATACGAACTGCGCTAGTCTGTGTGTGTATGTGTGTGTGTGAGTGAGCCATGCGTTAACGGCGAGGATGTGTGTGTGTGTGTGCATGCGTGGACGAGTGAGAGAGAGAGAGAAAGAGAGAAGGGGGTTGTTAGAGCTGCTACGTGCTCAGCTCCGCAGGACTTACAGCCCCCGCCGGCTCGCGATTATTCCGCTTGCTTTGTCGAATTTCTTTGACCCGTTTATAAAGCAAATTTTTCCCTGCCATATATATATATATACTTGTGGCATTCAATTAGGATATATGGCTGCGTCGACGCGCGCCGCGAGCTTATACATAAACACCGCGCACTAAATATCGCTCTTAGTACTTGTTATATTTCGTTTAGAATATATGCACACGTTTTAGGAAATTTAAAAATCAGTTGGTTTTCAGCGTTATTATATTTAATCATTCAGCTTAAGCACGCGCAAACAGCCGTATATAACCGATGTTGTTTGGTGTCCACAACATACATATATATAGCTTTGTATAGGAATCCGATGCAATCAATGTATACTATACAAATTTTGACATGCTCCTTGTGAAAAAAAACAACTTCAATCGCACCGATCCTGCGGAACGAAAGCAAACAGCCTGTGCACCGAAAACATTTTACATAACTGCAGGAAAAGTGTGTGTGTAGAGAATTGTAAAGTATAATTATATAAATAGCGAGACATGCACAATTGCGTGTAGCGGCGTCTAATGATCTTGGACCTTCCCCAAACCAGCTCTTATGTATATGTATATAATATCGCTACCCTAAATCAACAAAAAAAAAAGCTAAACTCTCGCGCTCAAGTCCGACTGTGCACTTGGCGAAACATAATTAATTCGTCCCTGGCAGCTAAGCACGAACCGGCCCGTTTCTGCCCCGTCGTACAGCGGCAGCAGCATCGAGAAAGGGAAAATCCTTACACAGTTCGCAATCATAAAGTAATTTAAAGTCGCGAAATTGCCCGCCGGCGTTCCTCGAGTATTAAGCCCGCAGTTTGGCCGCCGCTCCGAGCGTTTTATTCGTAAGTTTAGCCTCCGCCCCCCATACGTAGTATATATATAGCTGTATAGATTTGAGCGGGCGCTTTTCGGTCGTTCGTGTCACCCGCGAGGCATTTCTCCCTTGTATACATATATATATATGTAAGAGCGAGTCGCGAGAAAGACGAGCTGCGTCGCGCGCACTGCTTGCTTCCCTGCACGCGGAGAGAAAAGAGAAAGAAAAAGGGGGGCCACGGCGGTCCGGGCTTGTTTTCCGTATCGCGCCGCAATCCCGCGGAAAATCCCGTGGCTTAGCGCTCCTTCAACAGGGGGATTACACGCGCACCGGCCTCGTTATCTATATATATATATGTATATATACGCTTCTGTGTCCTTCCAGCAGCAGCAGCAGCAGATCTTCTTTCCTTTCTCTCTCTCTCTCTCTGTTGTCGGCTCCCTTTTATTTTATTGCGTTTGCCATACGGGTATAGGCGCGACGGGCCACGGGATTAGGCGAGGATATAAGAAACGAGGAAACGATGTGTGTTTGTAACGGATTGACGTGCGCAGGAGACACACAGCCGCGCAGACACCCTGTACAGTCTCCCCCCCCTCCCATACCAGGCATATTTGTGCGGACGATTGCCGGGAAATGTCGGGATTTGTTTGCGCACCGCCGCCGCCTTTTCGCCTGTTCTCGTGTATAGTCTATTGTCGTAGCTCGGGATCCGTGTTACTCCTCTCCTGTACATACTATTGATGCGGGCAAAGAAAGCTTTTACGTTATACTCGGTTTGCCGAATTGGTTATATCGATAGTCAGTTAGCCATTTCACGTCGGTACACTTTCCTTCTTTTCTTTTTTGGTTACCCGCGGCGCACTGCAACTTTGTGGGATATTTTCCTTTTTTTTTCATGTGCAAATGATGCAGGGGAGGTTCGAGCTTTCAACCGCGTATACAACGTTGTACACGGCGATCGTTTTGCCCCTCGGTTCTATAGTTTCGTCGTTAAAGTTACGTTTTACGGTGCCGTCCTAATTGGTATCGATATCGAGCTCAACGAAATATGCAGCGCTTTCAGTATGCATCGTTTAATGAACGATGTATTTATGAATATATGTAATGAAGCTCGCAGTATTTTCATTAAACTAACAATGTTCGTGGCGCGCACGAAATTTCGAATGAAATGCTCGTGCACCTATCGTTGTTGTACATGCGCGACTATATCGCGCTGCAGGATATTATGCGAAAATATACGTAATTTCATTTATAGCCGCTTATCTCGAGTATTATACATTATACAAAAGCAATTAGACATCAAGGGTATTTTTTTCAAACTTAAGCGTTACCCAGAATAATCCGCGTGCAGATGGTATATAATACCTATAAGGTTATAACATAGCAATTCGAGAGCTGAAAGACTATAACGAATCATCAAAAGCTCTTCAACGTGAAAGCGAAGCGAGGGAAGCTCTGTACGTATATAGTCTTGGAAAGCTCAAAATATGAGACGAGCAAAGGTAAAAAAGCGAAAGGCCGTCTACATGAATTATGCATAATCTCATTATCAGAGCTGTAGAGGTCTATAGCGTCGTATATATATACATAGAAAGGCACAGCTGCGTCGCGGCGAGAAGCTGCTGCCGGTATAGGGGCTGCGTAGCGATTCCTACCCGAGAGCAGAGCGAGAGAGCACGAGTCGCGCAACATCGACGTCGCTGAGCAAATGCGATTTGCGCCGCACATCAAAGGTTCTCGCGCGGTTGACGCTTCCATCTCCTGTGCGGCATCGATGCTCTCAGCTCTCGCACTCCGAAGCTGCGTGTCTTACGGAGCGCGCGCAATAATCCGTTTCGAGGAGTCTCTCTCTCTCTCTCTCTCTCTCTCTCTCTCTCTCTCCGTCGCTCTCTGGTCGTTTGATAGCGCGACCAGTGGGCGCTCGTACACGCGGAGACCGAAGCAGGGGAATCCCCGGGGGAGAGTAGGAGATTGATGAAAGTTGAAACTGCCGCGAGTCCTTATAGGAGTCGCGCTGGGTAATCGTTCGCTAATTGCAAGGTCGCGCGAGCGAGAGACAGAGAGAGAGAGAGAGAGAGAGAGAGAGAGTCGAGCGGGAGGCCCGTCGTTTTCCGCCGCACTTTCCTATATACGCACTTCGAGAGAGAGAGCGAACGCGGGCTTTTGTAATTACATTATACCGAGGGATTGCTCAAATTAAGCTGTTATTGTAGCGGCTTAATTATGCCTCTGCGTAGCTGCGCGACCCTTCGCTCCTCCGCATACGCATATATATAGTAGGAGAGGAAAAATGACGCTACCTTTTTATTTATCTCTTTGCTGTTATACTTGTACATAGAATAGATTCGGTTGCACAGAGCTGCGTTAGGAAAGTTCCTCTCGATTCATAGTGGGATTCCGCACTTTGTATAGTCGCGCGCGTGTAATCGCGTATTGTTGCGCGGAGCCACGCAGGATATGCATATATATATATATATGCATGTGTATGTATATATACGCGAGAAAATTCGTCGTTGAAGTAATATTCCTCGCGGGCTTTAGTCGAATAATTTGCTGTCTCATTAGGGTCGCCGCCGCCGTCGTGCGGTGCGCGTAAGACGCGTTCAATTAAATGTCGGGAGAATGGTTTCCTTTTTCAAGCAGCGAGACGCATCGACGTTCGGAGAAGGCGATATTAGGAAAGATACACTTTTTCTGAAGCAAGATTCTTTAGCGCGCGGAAGTTACGACCGCCATTATCAACTGATGCAATATTATATTCTGCATAATGCGTGTCTATATATTTTGTAATAAACCAAGGAATAGGGTAAATGAATTACTATGTAAAATACCTGTTGAAATGCGAACTATTCGTTTTGTTGAATAAAGTTTTTTTTGAAAAAGACAAAGTTAAATATAAAAGCTTGAAAAAGTAGTACCATATATGTATATAAAAATAAGATTTTACCATACTGAGAATAAAATTTGCATATAGTTCAAGAATATTTTCTGCATAAATATTCATTTTGTAATAAAACTAAGAAGTTGCCTTGGAAGCATTTTATTTTTAGCATAAACAATAAACAAAAAAAAAAAAAGAAATTAGAAGATGAAAATTCTACGTCTTGTAGGAGAATAATTTAGTGCGATATCAAGTTTCCTTTGCCCGGGTGATAGGGAAGGAAAATCTGTTAATCTTTTTCATTTTTTTTTCTTCCTTTCTCATATATAGAAAATCAGGAAAAAGTTAGTAAGCCAGACGGCTTCCTTTTCCTCCACCCCATTCTCTCGTTCTCCGTTATGGGATTAGCTACTTTTACTTTCTTCTTCTCGTCTTTTCCCCCATGAGAGAGGGAAAGAGAGAAGAAGTTCTTACGTGTTACGACGCATTGCTCGATCTTTCCTTCACGTCTTTACTGTCTTACGGAAAAAGCCGTCAGCAGTAAACTTTATTTCTACTTTTATAAGCAACAAATATATACTCATAAACCTATAGCTAACAATGTGTTATTTTTAAACGCGACGCGCGCTTGCTATTTCTTGTTTGCATTAAGTTTTATTTAAGGTTCATGAAAGTTGAACATACTCAGCCTATATATGCGGTAGAATGATTTTATTATTAATTTCGTCATATTATTACTCTTTCGTAATATTAATAGCGTAATTATAATTTAATCACAATTTCTACACAGCAGCTGTTAATTTTCTTTCTCCGTTAAAATCGTATACACTTACGTTGTTTACTACATGTTATCTTAAATATAACGCTTAAATATAATGTAATTAATTTATATATGTAACGGACGGATAAAAAGTAATTAATTTTATCATATATAATTATAGCGCATTATCCTTATAGCCCTGCAATTTATACGGTCAAAATTTATTTATTCATCCATACTTCTCGCTTAAGATAATTCAAAATATATTAAAATATTTTCAATGCATAGATATGAATTCGCGAATTTGAATAAAATTCTAATAACGACGATGAATACAAGTTCCTTGTTATACGTACAAAGAGAAGTGCATAAATATTTCCTTTGACACACGGTTCATCGCGAGGGCGAAATAATAGCGATTCAGTGCAAATCTTATTAAACGCCATCAAACCGTAGGGGTGAATCGCGCGTCACGCAGTGCCACAGGAGAGTTTATATGCCCGTCGAGGCGAAATGCGTCGCGAGCGAAAAGCGTAGAGAGAGAGAGAGAGAGAGTGAGAGAGAGAGAGGAGGAGAACCGGACGAAATTGAAATTTCTTTCTCCGATTGAAAAGGAGTAAAGGGCGCGCAATCCCGGACGTGGCGGCGGTAAGCTAATATTGCGATGCGCCCCGCGGCGAGCTGGAAAATTTCATTGAAACTTCCATTATTCATTCGGAGAGCCGCTCGGGTCGAGGCTCGGGTCGCCTCGGTAGGTATACAGTCGGTCGGTCGCTCCCGGTTCAGTCGGGCCGGGCCGAGCCGGTGTCGCGGCTTCGGATTCGATTCCCCGCGACAAGCGCCTGAATTAACAACACCAACGTCGAATTTCCACGCGGCCTGAGTTTGCGCTGCTGCATCGGGCCAAATTAAGACCGATTCTCGAGTTTCTTCGTGTGTATAAGCCTTAATTGCTTTTTTTTTTTACTTTTAACGGAAATTTTGCAGAGTAATTGCCCAGTGGAAGTGCTTTTTTTCCTCGTACCAATAACCCTTGTATACATATGTATACAGTCGAAATGCCGTGCTATTTTGTTTTTGTGCACTTTTACGAGCTGCGCTTATGTGCACCTATATATAGCTGGTGAGGTGAGCGCGCAGGCGAATTCTTTCATTTTCAACCGGGGCAATTTAATTACGAGTGCCAGAGCGACGGCGATGCTGCTGCGCTTTTACTTATTAAAAAACGCCATAATTGGGCGGTAATTGTACGGAAGAGCGTAATTATATACGGATTGATCGACGCGCAGCGAATATTTTACAAATTTTTGTTGCCCGCCTAAGAGGCTAATTGCTATAGCGATCGACTACATCCTTTGTAATTTTACCCGTGCACACTTCCATTAATTAAGCTTATACGAGCACTGCACTTGCACTTGCACAAAGCTGTTATTAGCGAATTAGCTCGTGATGCGAACGCGCACTTTCCTATCGACAAAATCAATTTAGATATATAGTCGCTCGTATCGCGACCGATCAGTATACCCGAAGTCAATGTCGCGAAGCGTCGATCAACCTCGGAGCGCAAAACAACACGTCCGCAGCTCGCGGTCTGGAGAATTGGAAATTTGCATCATTTATGGCTTAAACGGACGACTCGCTCGGTCGAGGATTCGCAGACGGTTAGATATGCGCGTCGCGCGCCCCGACATCCCCCCCTATATATACACACAATATACATAAGTTAACGAGGCGAGAGCTGGCTGACTGCTCCTCGATCCAGAGTATTAGAGTACATCTCAACGTCTCGTCTTTCTCCGGTGCTGCACACACACACACACACACACACACATATATATATATATATATAGATTCTCGCCTGCCGGTTTGCTTCCCTCTTTAAGGGCTCTCCGGTCCTCGCGCGCTGAGCGACGGAGCAGCTTCTCTCCCCAAGGACTCGCGAGTTTTTCCTTCAAGCCCCTATATACAAACGCACAATCTGCACACGCGAGAGACCGAGAGCCAAGTTCGATTTGCTCCCGCTACACTTTTGCACACACACTTACAGACACACACAGTATACGGAGAAGGAGACGTTTTCTTGCAGGCCGCCGAGACGCCGAGGTGCGCGTGAAAGGCGAAAAGCAATTTTCCGAAGCGACTGTGCGTCGATCGACTGTGCGGGCCTGCTTTCATCTATCGCGAGCAGCTCGCCTTTTTTCTTCTCTTCGCTATTTTGTCCTGTATGTGCGTTTGGTGCGCGGCGGCTTGTCGATCGCTTTTCTTCAATTATTACACGGCCTTTTTCCACGACGAATTCTCTTTGGTGTTCGCAGTGTTCGCGGAGTCGGCGCCGTTGTCGCCAAAGTGCCGTGTTTAATCGAATTGGAAAATAAACTTCGGCGCGTAAGCAGGACTCTTTATGAGCATTCGCCGCCCGACGCGACGCCTATTTGCGCTCGGATTTCCAGGATAAGCTCAATGCTACTGGGCTTGTACCTCTAGGATTTTCATTATTTGTCACTTTTTTTTGCTTTATGCGAACTGTGGTTTTTATATATTTTCCGTGCAGTCCACGCGAGAAGCTGTCGCTTTGATGCTTTTGAATTTAATATATATATAAAACGCTGCAGAAATTAACGACTCTAATTTTATTTATAAAAGAGCATATAACTGGTTATTGCATATATACATAAAAATTTATGCTTACCTTTTCTGACGTGATAATCGTTTTTTTTTTTAGATTTAGAAATTAAAAGAGCGAGTAAAACTTATAAGATCTTGAAAAGGTTATGTTTTGAGAATAAAGAAACGGTTGCTCAAATTGCTGAACAAAATCACTATTATACACAGTTGCACGAATTCGAAGCGATCTTCGTACAACTACGTATGGACCAAGCATAACATATTATATAGGTTTCTGGTTTCCGAGCGAGCACAGAAAAAACTTATACTCCCCCATCCATCGCCGTTAACTTTTGGCCTTATATCCGCGTCATGAAATATTCATCTCGTGATTTCATGAAACTTTAATTCCCCCCAGCAGTCGAAGAAGCTCCATCTGCGAATTCGTCAAAAACGCTCGCTGCTCGCGCACGGAATCCTTCGAAACGCCTATATATCGATGTAGCCGCATGTTTGCCTATACACACGAGTCCATAACCGATGGAAAATTAAGCGCGTCCGAAAAACATGCAGATGCACCAGATAGAAGGAGATAAAGAGAGATAAGAAGTTATAGGCTATATGTGATGGTATATAGGTATATATAAAAAGCGGAGAGATGCGTGTAAGCGCGGCGGAGGCAGTACGAGAGCAGGAGTCGAACCCCCAGAAGTAGCGCGATGGGGCGCAGGCGCATCTATCCCACCTCTCGGCTCCCGTAAATCCATTTATTTATTTATTTATGACCGTAGCGCAGAGTGTACGCAGGGTACGGAAAGAGAGAAGGCGTCGTGTCGCGCTGAGCTTCGGACCCTCGACGCACACACTCCCGTTCAGCCTGTCCCCCAGGGAGTCGCTCTCTAGTCCCGGGGATATACATACATATATATATACATATGCCTATATGTATAAAAGCACTCTTGCTCTTTCTCTTCCTTTCTCTCCTTCTCTCTCTCTCTCTCTCTCTCACTCTGTTTCGAAATTCTACGAGACTTTTTGAAATTCCTGTACGCTTGCGAGCTTCGGCCTCAATATACGAGCTTCCTTCCTTCTCCTTCTGTCTTATATTACTTGCTCCTTCTCTCTCTCTCTCTCTCTCAATTTTTCGCGTCTAGATTTGAAACGGAGATTGGAACGCGGGTGCGTGTTAAACGGGAGCGAGCCGCGAGGTTCGCTCCGATAAGAAGTTGGCTTTGCTGTACACATATAAGGGTGGCCGCGTGAAAGCCTTTAAATGTCGGGTCTTCTACAGGGAGTTTACGGGTTTTAGCGAGGCGGAGAGATCCGCGCCGTAGTTATGGGCTTCCGCCGAAACCCGTTTCCTCCAGCCCGCTATTATACTTTTCATCCAACAATCCCATCGCGGCTGATAATTTTATTTTCTCATACCTTATTTTTTAGATTTAGTCGCTTATTTACGAGGCTTAATTGTCGAGTGCATTTAGCGCGAGCGAGCCTTGTTTTATAAAGGGTACAAATAATTTATACCAATTGAGAATGTATACAGCGAGTAAGGAGGGTTCTTCAAAGTTACCGCATTTGTATGTATAAAGTTCGCTTTCGTGCCATTTCAAACTTTTAATGATCATCTGAATTTAGCCATTTATAATATGATTAAATGCCGCTTCTTAATTATATATATATATAACATTCTTGACTTGTGCGACATCGTTATAAATCTTACTTTCTTTTGAAATCTTCCATGGGTATTCAGGTAAAGTGCCCGATACCTGTGGACGATAAATAACGAAGGAAAGTTTTGAAGCTTATAATATCTATTTATTAGAATTTTCAAAAATTTGAAAAGATTTAAATTTTTTACTGTTAAATCTATAGACTATTTCTTATCGATTAGAACATCGTAATCGTCCTTCTTTGAACTTTTAAACGTTAAAAATGAAGTTTATACAAAATTGGCTCTCTACTGTAGTTTGTCGGACAGGCTCTTTAACATTTACAGAAGCAGTCTTAAATAGTTAAGTGGAATGCCTCAAGAACTAGTACTCGGACAAATTAAAATTATTAAAACACTGAAAACCGTAAAATTTTGTGAACTGTTTAGTTTGTAATTTAATCATTTTAAATTAACCATTACTCTCTGATTTTACGATGCTATTGAGTAGTTCGGTGGGTGAATACAGTTTTTATATTAAGAATGTAAATAACTGCCAATTTTCAACTCTATGAGCTCTATGGATAATGTTCATACAACTGGAAGGTATACTCGGACCCAACGAGTATTTTTTACTCTTCAATTATTACAGTGAATTAAAAAATCTAGTTACTTCTTTGTAGTTCATATTTAATGTAATAAATACTAATTATACCATTTTTATTTATTTTATTCGTGACAATTTTTTTTTCTCAATAATTACACTACCGATCTCTCGTCCGAGTACACACGTACACCAGATTTTCACCTGTTCCATGTATATCGAGTCTTTTACCTCACATATAAAAATGAAGCTATAATGCACATTTACCGTTTGTTCAATGAAAAAATTGCTATTAAAAATAAAAACAAGACCAGCTGAAGCGAAACGATATACTTCCCGAACGATCTCTATAACCCTCAGATCGTTAATATCCGCATACTCATATAGAGATAATGATGGTTTCACAAAATAGCACGGAAAAAGGATATGGAAATGAAGTCGCCAGAACATAAAGGAGTTTTTGTTAACAAACGGCCAATAATCCCTTTTGTCATAACATTATCGTTTGCTCAAAGTGTAGCGGCAATTTCAGCCGGGTGAAAGTAACTTTTACTCGTATATTATATATTATATTACCCGACCTAAGTCGTTGCATATATGAATGATTGTTCAGTGGAGTAAGATTAAAGCGGTTGAGGTTATAGAGTCGCGCGAGATAAGCTCTCACCTGCAGATAGCAGAGCGGCGGCGAGCGACAGTAAGTACGCGGTAAGAACTCAAAACTTGCGCTCGTTCCAATTGCCGAGGCTCCATCGCGTATAGTATAGGTAAGCTAACCTATACTATACTATACTATACTATACTATATATATATATAAGGACGAAGGCTATATCCTGCAGTGTGCGATGCGCGATACTGGCTTGGGTTATCGAGCGGCGGCGGCGGCGGTGGCAGGAGAGTCGGATGACGACTGCTCTCTCGAGGCCGCGGCGGTGGCGGCGCGCCGAGTCGGCCTGAAACCGAAATGCTGTTGGGCCACTTAGGGCCGCTGCTGCTGGCGAATCCCTTGCGGCGCTGTCTCTCTTTATTTTCGAGAGCGAGAGCGACGTATTCCCCCAACGAATTTTTAATAAGTACCGGGGAGCTTCCTCTCTCTCTCTCTCTCTCTCTGTTTCGCTCGCGCCTTTACTCGCAGCTCATGTACTCAGCCTTTTGTCGTGTGCTTTCTACCTTCCAGTGTTTTCTTTTATTTCGTCTCTGCGCCATTTTTTATGCGAGCATTATTTATCTACGGGACTGGTGCGCTTAAATGTGTTCGGAATTGTCAAGTCAAAGACCTTTGGGGATGAGGCGAGCGAGGGCTCTCGAAGGTACAGCGGGGATATGATGCGAGAAGGGCAGATGTATAGATATTCTACGAATATAAGAATATTAAGAAGCAAAGGGAGCGAAGGAAACAAAGCTGCGATGTTTACAATTTTGAATGCTATTTGTATATAAAGTATAATTTATAAAACTTAGTTTGAAATCGTTGCATGATTGAGCAAGATTGCAATGCTTTTCTCTGTTGTAGGGATTGGCAATATGCCTTTTATATTTTCTTCAATATAGAAAAGAGATTAAGAATTACTTGTATCAAAATTATAATGATAATACAAAACTAATACGAATAAGATTTATTTTTGTTCGTAATGCAGGCAGAATTTGCCTTGATAGTAAATAACAATATGAATTCTTGGAATAATGTCAGTTATGGTAGGTATTACTCAGAGAGCTGGCAAGTTAAGTGTAGCGAGTATGTTTGAGGAGCATCAAAAATAGACTTACCCAATTAGTTACATTTTGCCTTCGTTCAAGGAGACGCTGTTGCAGTTTCGGCCCTGGCCCAGCGAGGAAAGCTCTCACGAGGCTTCGCGTTCTTTCCAAATGATTCGGGCAGACAGCCTCAACCTGGGCCAGGTACTTCTGCATCGTAGTTTCCAGGTGCGGTACTGGCAAACTCGGTAGTGGCTCGTTTTTCTGAAAAACAAAACATATGTCTTTTTGTCACGTTCTCCCCCTCGTACAATTATACATTCGTGTCTAATTGTTACGCTAAACTAGAAAAAAACACACGCAATTGGATTTTTGGTCATAAATGTGTTCAAATGTAAAAATTAGATGCGATCGGTTAGTCTTGTCGTACTTGACTTTTTCTACTTGACTCGCATGATTACTTTTTTTTATTTAAATCCCAACTGAATATTTACAAATTGAAATGTCTTTTTAATTTTTTAAAAATATACCTGTGTGTATTAATCTTGGATATTGTAGTAAAGAGATTGAGAGAAAAAAGTAGAACAAAACAAAAGTGGAATTTGGAAGTCTTCTATTCGCCGCGGAAAAATCAATGAGGGGAAATGCTTATGTATAGTGCATCGGTAAGTAGATATAGCCATGCATGCAGGATAAGTCTACGCTAACAACATAAGTGCAGTGTAAAGTTAGTATTTTATATATATACTGGATCTAGATTTACCGTTTTTCATGGAAAGTGAGTTATACTGCACTGTAACTTTCTTTATTTTCGACTTTATTACACCCTTTTATGTTCCGCGCTATTTTTATACTTCATATGTATATTTTTACGGTGTAAATGTAAAACAGCCGTTGAAAAAGAAAATGATAAAAGGTCATGGGATATTTATGGATATATCTTAGACTTCCTCGATCACAGAATGAATGTATATATTGGAAATATATTATAACATTACGGAAAATGTAAATTATATATCCAAAAGCTTCCAACTTTACTTATACTTATTTTTTTACGTGACTTTTATATGCTGATTTTCCAATGAGATTTTCGAGATTGGGAATGTTATTGTACCTAAGGGAATCTTCTGGTACCGATACAGACTTTCAAAGTCATATTACGGTCACTCGGAACCGATAGGATAGATCCCACATTTTTCGATTCGGAAGAAAATCCGGCAACCATACGATAAAATCGATTCCTTTAAAGAAACATTCCAAATATGAATAAACCCAGCCGGAATAATTCAATGGATAAGCGAGCATCGAAGCGTAAAATAATCGCTCGCGTTCTGCATTATACGAGCCTCGATGAAAAAGCATCTGTGCAATTCCAATGAAAATCATCATATGCTTGTCGCTCGGATGAGATACATATATATAGGGCTGAAAAATTCGGCACGGCTGCGGTAGTCCATTAGCGGCTTGCCGGAAACTTGTCGCGTGTGTGCTTCGAATTCTCCATCTATGCACACAGAGACAGAGAGAGAGAGAGAGAGAGAGAGAGAGAGAGAGAGAGAGAGAGGAGTCGAGTGCTGCAGGGTAGTCGTTTGTGTAGGCGAACGTGTCGCGTGCGGATAGTCGCTCGGTCCACTCACTTGTTATGCCATCGGAACTCGCTAAAAAGGGGGGTAACGGAGAGTCGCGCAGCGCAGGGAGTCAGTCGAGCGCGTCTTTCTCCCCTGCAGGCAGACGGCGGCGGCGGAGGCAGCCTACCCTTGTTCGCTCAGACGAGAGCCGGGGACACGCTTCGTTACGCGATTGATTCTTTATTTTACAGATGACGAAACCAATGCTCGATATGCGTCTCTCTGTGTGTGTGTGTCTGTGTGCATCTGTGTGTGTAGGCGAGTCACAGAGAGAAACACATGCTGCACCACCGCCACCCGCTTATATATATATATGTACAGCCAAGCCAGTCTTTTCATGCTTTTTGTTATGTGCGCGAGCACGGAATTTTTGAAGGAGCTCGTTAGTACGGTCGAGTGGCTAGTTTTAATTCGACTATATATATACTCGGTGTGGCCGTTACGCGCCTCTGCGAGCGATCGATATCGTCTGCGTGATAGGAGACGCGTGGCCGCCGACTACCTTATACCTACTTTCGTTGCGGAGAGATTCCCGTGGTTTTCCGTTCGCGCGGCGGCGACGTTCAAAATACAACGATCTTAATGATGCCATTAACCGACTTTGTATACCGATTCTCACCAATATCACATTTATCTTGCAGTTGTGCTAATGAATTTATGACTCGGATCTCGAATAGAGGGATGAATGTAGGTATGAAATAAAAGTGGAGCTATAACGGCGATAATTTGAGCGGAAACGTTGTGCTGTCGAGCTGGGAAATTTTACAGATTCGGTTTTTATTGAGATTCATGTGCATGTTTCTTGCTGTATAATGGACGCAGTGTATATATACCACTGTTGAAAAATTTAATTTTGCCGGAGTATAAAAATAAACTTAACTTCTGCATCCGCTGTATTTAATCTTCTAATATAGACTAAATAATTTATTTTATTTCACAATTGCAGTCTTATTATTATACTGTGTATTATTATAATGTTTAAGCAATATGCATTTATAAGTATATACTTGGAAAGAATTTCTGTCTTATATCGAAGACAAATAAATAGCTCGGAAAGTAAATCGATGTCAGGCATTGATAGATAGTTTGTTTACGAAAAACTGTATGAAATATAGAGAAAACGGATAGTAGTTAAAAAGAGTCACGAATCTACATCCACATCTACGCATTAGGGTCCTGCACTAATTATTATTTTTCCATCAGCTCCACGCGCCGGTGGGTCGCCATATATACACTTTTCTCTTGGCGCAATCGTCGGCTCGCAAAAGCCGCCGTCGCCGCGTCCAATTACGAAAAGAGCGCGCGCCTTCCCTTCTTTTCTCCTACAACCCACACATACAGAGACCGAGCATATACGCCTGCAGGAACACGACTCGCAGGTCACTCGACGATCATCGACTGCTCGCTGCGACTTGTCTCGGAAAGAAGTACTCGAGAGAGAGAGAGAGCAAAAGCGAGGGTGGCAGGTCTCGGGAAAAAAAAAAAAATTCTTTCCTATATATACGCGCCCTTATAGATCGACGCACGTGCAGCAGGCGTTCTCCTGCATCAGCGATGTATATAATACTGGCTCGAGTCGCCGCCGACGAGGACTGCGAGGAGGACTGTACGACGGCGTCGAGGTCTCCGCCGCCACCGCCGCACGCAAAATCCGTAATTGCTCCGCCCGACTAAGCACGCGCCCTCCCTTGTTTGCCAATTTGCCTCGTTTGCCCCGCGTGTTTGTCGATGGGCCGCCAGGCCGATGCGTTCCTACTCCTGCTGCCGCGATCCTGCGTGTAGCATTAGACCAAGGGGGAATAGACCTGGCAGCGTCTTTGCGGTCCTGTGCGGCTGTATGCCTGCGAGTTTTGTGCGTGCACGACGTAACGCGGGGGATGCTTTTTTTTTTGTCAAATATATAGAGTCTTCCAGCGATCTCGGCGGCGCGATGTAATCCATAATTTTGTTGAGATCGCGTGTGCTTTTGAGGTCAGCTGCGGGGTGAGTACTTTTGTTGCCGCGGTAAATCGGCTGATATATAGGCTCGAGAGCCAAATTTCTTTGGGAGTGCAGTATAGGACTCGATGCGGGGTTTTATAATTATAAAATGATAATACCGTGCAACATGTGACTTTGCTATATATATTGTCATTTACTATACGGACAGCCTTCGGTTATACCAATCTATATCCATTTTCGTAAGCGTCTTATTTTTCGTTATTTGTTTTTATATAAAGTCTGCACAGCTTAATAAAAAATATGTATAAGCGAACTGTACTACGATATTTAATTAAAAACTGATCGTTTACTAATTAAATAGAAGTTTATACATAATGTTTTACGTACGTTGAGACTCGTGATTTAACTGTTCAAAGATTTTATCGAAATTTATGAAAACAACCTCATCTAAATCAGAGATCTGTCATATAGATAAGGTGACTATATTGTGTAATGACAAGTTTAGCTATGTGGACATTTCTACTATGTCAATTTCTATAGTTTTAAGGCTATTGCTATTATAGACAAAGACTATATATTTGTTTATAACTGACGAAACAAACGTATCAATTTATCATTGTAAACTTTGAGCTCATGGTTTAAGTTTTTACTCTATTCTTCAAATACTGTAAAAGAGTTTATGCCCGTAAAATAAATAAATAAGTAAATAAAAACACTTGAAATATTTTTCATTATTTTGATCCATCAAAACGTTTGCTTGTATAAACCTCTGCATGCGTTTTAAATCTAATCTGCACGCATCGTTATTTCAGTTTATTTATTAATTTTAATTGCATATCTAATTCCCGATCCAATTTAAGTTTTATCGATATATTTGAATATGTATAAATTTCAGATATACGTGTAAGTACATCAGCAAAATTAAAGAGTCTAAAATTGGATCGCCGAAACGTCGAGGTACGTAAACTCGAATGTTTTATTTAAACGATCTCGATTGAGACATCATCGCTATGGAAAATTCTGTAGAGAAACCTAGATGCGGACAATTGAGGTAATGAATGGCTATTGTATACAGAAGCGGCGCAGAATCTATAAATATTATATTAATCGTATTGGCTGATTACGAATATATCCTCGGGGTAGCTCAAACAAGCTGCGGTATAAGAGTGAAGGAGGAGGAAGATGGGCATAATGCCCCCGTATAGCAAGTAGAAGGAAATTCGCAAACAGACAGGTGGAATAGACAAAGAGACATTTAGGAGCTGCAGGAGAATGGAAGCGATGGCGAAATATGTACATGGATTGACAGAGAAATAAAGGGACGGAGAATAAGAGGAATAAAGGGAGAGGGAGAGGAAGAAGAGGAGAGCCAGATTACACAGGGTCACATGGGGGTGCCTCTCTCTCTCTCTCTCTCTCTGTGTCGCGCTCACAGAGTTCCAGAGAGAGAGAGAGAGAGAGAGAGAGAACCTAAGCCGAGGGCCGGCGACGAGAAAGTCGTTAGCGCGCCGTCGCAGCGGTGCATAACAATGAGTCGCAAAGCTCCTGGGAATCCAGAGAGCCGCGAGATAGCCGAGTCGAGCCGTATACACATACACACATATATAGGCGCATACACGGGAAATCGACGATTCGAATCGAGCGGCATGCAGCAGTACCAGAGATAGACAGAGAGAGTGAGAGAGAGAGAGAGAGAGGGAATCGAACTGACTGACTCATGACGCCCTTCGATAATGGAACTCGTTACGATTCCTTCCCCAGATTCGTTTCGTGATGTGAATTCCTCGGGACGACGAGGACGAGGAGGAGACGACGACGAGGCGAACGATTGAATTTCCGATTTTTTTTCTTCTCGGGGCCAAGTCCGCACCGGTACACATACGTGCAGTCGTACTACTGCTATACTTTCTACTTAGTTCCTCGCCACGGAAATTCGATGCAATCTACTGGGGACGGGGAACCTCGGGACTTTCTCCTTGCAGTTCAACTATATTGTGCATATGGGCCGACACATGTCGGGGATCGTTTTCCGAAAATTAAAGTATAACGTGGAATTCGTTGAGGCGAGAAAGATATTATATTGTTTCCAATGCACTTGCACGGCATGAACTGCATTCGGTGCGTTTAACAATTCAAAGATTCTTTACTGCTATACAATTATTAACTCGCTTAATTAATTTGACATTTATTATTTTCACTGATATTGTGTATAACATATAACATTTCAAGTTATTTCAAATAAAAGTATATGCGAGGAAACCTGCAACAATCATAATTTATTAATATTTCTGTAATTACAGATGGATTATAAATGTACATGTGGTTATAGAAGACACTACTTGTTAAGAAAAACTTTTATTTCAATTCTTTGGCATAGCATCAGTCAATGAATTATTATTTCAATTATTAAACTATCATAAAATGTATTCATTATATATGATTTATCTCTGCAAATAAAAGTAGTTTTTTTTTTTAATAATGTATACAAAATTGAATCAAAGTAAAATAGCTTTTTAAATCGTAGTCAATTCATTATACAGATTTAACATTAAAAATTTAAATGAAGATTAACTGAACGAACGTTCGAGAATAAGCTTATATGTACGTGAACAAGTATTATATAAATAACATTAAGGAGATTCGATACTATAAGTTTTTTTGTTGTTGTTCTTTATGCTGTCTTTACAGTTATGACGCAAAAAAATAACGATTTTCTCATTAGAGGTGCATAAAAATCTGCGAAACATAAGTACTATTATTACTGACATTCTATAATATCGATTAGCTGACGTCAACTGATGTACTTTGAATAATTAATAGGTCAGTCATAAAAATCGATACGAGATTGAAAGTATTTTGTATACACAAAGCGATATACGCTTACATTTAATAAGATCTACTTTGTTGAACTAAAAATACTTTTCCCGAAGCTTTATTCGATTGGAACAAAAGGTTTTCTGTTCCGTAACCATTACGTATCGAGTATAGAGAAAAGCAAAGGTTCTTAATCATCCGAGTTAATAATATTATTTTTATAAATAATATAATCTATTATTTTTCTTATCATCCAGTGATAAGATTGAGTGACAAGACTGTCTATGTATTTTATCAATATTAATAGACTGCACCGTATAAATACTTTACTTTGGATCTAAAACATAGATTTAAAATGGATAAATGTTTTGACTTCATTTACAGGTGAGAAAATAAATGCAACATTTGATTAATGGCATAGTAAATGGATAATTTTCTATTTTATCAGTTGAAATAAATAAATAATTAAACGAAGTGCCCCTCGGCATTGACCATTTATACTTTTCATTTCATAGTGTCACACTTTAAACCATCCAGAACTCTATGAAAGTAAATGTATAAAAGAGTATAAACGTTTATAAGAACAAACTATTTATAGTTTAGAATATATGATATAAGGTAAAAGACTCAGTGAATAGACCCTTACGAACACGTACTAGTGATTAGACACCCCTAATGTCTGGACGATTTCCTTGGTTGTGATCGGTCGAACGTGTCCAGACACTAGTGCTGTACAATCACTAGTCGTGTCCGTTCGCCTTTTGCAAAAGATATAGAAAAGAAAGAATTCCGTCAGCATTATCTAATTGTCAGTGGCAAAACAACTCGATCATCGGGAGGCTAATTAATTTGCCCCATATATAATTTGCGAACAAACGGATTAACAGATCCCCCTATAACGAGTCTTGAATTATAAACAGATCTCATAACGCATCCTACCGCATGGCCGATCGTCGCATTAACTGCACGCGCGGACCAACTGCATTAATCATTTTCGTCTACTGGTATACAGCCAAGCTCGTCGCCACGCTTAGACATTACATAATCGTCCACGTTAGTCCGGCCGATCGAATTTTTTTTTCCTTTTCAGCTCGCACACCGCAACTCGGACGCGTGCAGCAGCAGCGGCGACGATCGCTTTTTTTCCCCCCTTTTCTCGAGTGTCCGCGTGTCCTCTTATTGATACACACGCGCACACGCACACGCACTTTTCCTCTCTCTCTGTCTGTGTCTGCTGGTCTCTATGCTCGTCGAGTATGCCTCGATAAGCAGAGTGAAGCGACCCTCGTTTGCTGGCCACTGCTCCGCTCGGCACCGTTAGTTTGCGATAATAATCAATCGGACGTGTCCGCTATTCGGACTTGGTGAATTTGAAATGATTACCAGCTCGTCGCGACCCTCCCTCTCCCTGTATGCATGCATGTGTATAATGCGGTGGCAGGCGTGTGCCCATATATAGCCTCGCTACATATATATATGCGGAGGAGAGTCGTTATGTACGCGGTTGTCTACGACAGCTCTACTTGGGTGTATACACGTGTGACTGTATAAACGAACCATGGAGTCTTTTATCGCCGCGGTCTAATCGTTCAATTTGTCCACACTCGCCGCGTGCGACTGTTTTCTTTTTCTGTTTCGTTCGAGTGTAGTGGCTTCGAGGCGTCAAGCGCTTAATGCCCAGGTATTATATATGGCTTTTTCAGCTTCGGGCAGACTGTACACCGCGAGGCTGATTGCGCTCGAAATATATAAAGTCGCTGCTGCTTGATTGCATGAATAGGCCAATCAGCCGCTATTTCGCAACCTCTCCGTATCTTCTTTCGATGTGCGATTAATGAACTTGGAATTTCAGTGCGCGCAAACTTTAAAGGCGAGGGATTCTTTTCGCGCGTTAAATTAATCGCCCAGCCGAGGGTATGACAGGTATGTACATATATGCGCGCGACTACTCGGCTACTGCCTCAATTAGTACTTGAAATTACTTTTGGCTTGTTATACGTTGACCCATTTCTTAGCACGGGTCAATATTCCAGCTCGTTTCTTCTCGTATTGATTTGACCAAAGTGACACACATCTTTCTCAACTTATTTATGCAGCAGCTCGACCGTTATTTATGAACGTTAACATTGTTTGAGAAAATTTACCCTCGTTAGCACTTCAACTTTTAGTAAGTGCTAAGGATGGCGTAAATTTTAAAAGCAGAAACTCGTTTTTTTTTCTTTATAAAATATAACTAAATAATCTTATTTATTCCAAGTCGTCGTCTTATTCATGCGCAAATAAAAACCTCTTTTTTGTTTCTATACGATAGTTAATTATTGAATAATTCAAAATTATAGGTAAGCGTTTTTCACGACATCCAAGCAGAAAAGCATTTTTCATTTTTGAATAAAGAATAGTTGTCGCGAGGATATAGACGGTCAAACTTGGCTCCCATTTCTCCTCAACTTTATTAAAACAAAATATATTGCTCGTGCAAATGTTTCAAATTGCTTCCAGTCCAGTTGAGAGCTACTTTAGCTATATCTGTAACAGTGTAACAGTTTATCCATGTGTTTGAAAGGTGCAGTGCAGCTTTGCAGGTAAATCCGATGAAATGCGTCGCGCGCCTCTTTCGATACACAAATAAGGATGGAGCGCGATCGCGGGAAAATAATCGGAAGCGCACAAAGTTTGATGATCCCTAACCTTTGCATAATCCCTAAGTATACAAAGTAAGCGCAAGCATTATAGCTGGAAGTTACTCTCGGATTGTCGGAAGTGCTAAGCCATAGTGTCGGATGGTAGACTATGTATATACACAGGCGATATAAAGGGGGGGCCAAAAAATGCCTAAGAATGGCTCTTCTACTCGAGTCTCTCTCTCTCTCTCGCTGAAATTAGAGATCCTTGACAAGGGCTCGTTTCGCGCGCGCGATTATCGTAAAGTCGAGCGCGATCGCCCGTAGCAGATAAGACTATACGTATTCTATGCGGCTAGAGTAGATCCGCGGCCAAAGATAGACGCTCCTGCATTTATACATATATATATACGTATAGAGCAGCGGCAGCTCATTTTTCCCGGTGTTCCGCCGACTTTCTATTCTTGCGTGCGCTCTATGTATATATATATATACATGGGTAAAGAGAGAGAGAGAGAGAGGGAGTCGAAGCCAGGGCTCTCTCTCTCTCTCTCGTCAATGCAAAACAGAGCGCGTAGGGTCGTAGCAATTAAGAGATAACAAGGTTTCGCCCTCCTCCTCCACCTCCCCGGCGGCCTGCAGGCCCTCGGCGCCCCTCCAATTAGTAACACCCCGGCCTATCTTTGTAGTCGGCGCGCGGCGGCGGTACAATCCAAGCCCCGAAGCCGCGAGCCTGTAGCCTGTCACTAGCAGAATCTTTCCCGTATACCGAGTGCGCAAATACTCGCCGTCGCCGAGCCTCCCGTAGCTTTTCTCCTTCTGCGTTTACCTTTCCTTCCCCGCGCGCACGATTCCCTAGCCCTCCCGCGGCTCTCTCCCTTTCTCTCCTTTTCTCTTTCGCCTTTTTCCCCCGCGCGTTCAGCTCGAGCCCGACTTTCCTTTCTCGCGCTGTATACCTATATATATGTATGCAGTTTTTTATCCGCGCTTTATTTTACACTCGCGGCTGCGGTCTTTCCGCCCTTCTGTTACGCACTTTGCAACGACTCGATCCTCTTTTTCATACGGCTGCAGGGCGCCGGTACGCGCCTTAGCTTTACCTCCTTTTTACCCGTTTTTCTTTCTCCGCCTCGGTTCGCTTCGTTATATGGGTGCGCGGCTTTATCGTTCGCTTTATTCGCCTTTATAGTTTGACGCGCGTTACATTTGTAGCGGCTCGCCGCCCGACGGACGGAGATATTGGATTTTCCGACTTCCGCAATCTCCGCAGCTTTGGCGCGCGCATTCGACGAATGATGAATTTCCATTATAATCGAGTTACCCCTTTATATGCAGCTTCTATTGTTGTTCGACTGTTTTTATTGCAATTACTGGAATTGGAGCGCGGACTGGAAGGATCGAGGGTCGAAATATTACTCTAGACGGGCTTCTTGAAATCTTTCCAGTCAAACGGAATTTATTGTATTACGCAACTTCTTATTCATTGCATGTGATAAAAGAGGCTGCTATTGTTATAGGACATTGAATACACGATTAAAGATAGATCATTTACTTTGCGCGTAACATAGTTATCTGGATAAGACAACACAAAAGGACTGCGTTTCATTCATTTACTTGCCGTAACGATATTTGTATGTGCGTAGAGAGGGAAATACACGTACATAATTAGCGGGATCTAATTCTCTCCCCTTCTATTAATTATCATGTAACACATGTAAAGAGACAGCTGGACTGTGCAGCTTCTAGAAATAACCGGCTCTCCATTCGCGTTCGTTATGTCATCGTAAAACTTTTTTATTCATTCCAATAAAATTCATATTTTTACTCGTATCTTTTCATTTTAACCGAATAAAGTTATTGGGGCGGATAATGATTTTTTTATGCTATTTTTAAAATGAATATTATAAATCATGATAATTTAAAATTTGTGCATTATCTAAATTTAACGAATTTCAGTTGTTTATACAAAGTTTTTTTCGCAACAAAGTCTTCGTTACACCATTAGTTCACATTTCAAAAGTTTGCCATATTGGGATCGTCAGGGCAGTCATTCGCTTATTATACTTATGTTTACAAGTAATACTTTCTAATGTATACAAAAGAAACTTCTATTGTACATTTCTATTGCAGAGAATATCCAGATTATTGTCAGAAAATATATGAATATGACAATCGTTTAGGTAAACCCATTTATTATCATAATATTTACGAGAGGATATAGTATAAATCAATCGTAATTCGCATAGTAACAGATTTTTCGTGTTAAAACCATGACTCGGCAGTCCCACAAAGACTCATCCTCCCTGTACATATTTAGGATACACAACGGTATACATATATGTATAGTATGGCCGGTAGTCGTCGAATTTCAATGCGTGAATTCACGGCGTATCGGTTGATATAAAGACTTTGTGCTATCGGGGCCGCGAGCTCAGGCGCAAACAATCGCTAAATCTTCCAATTCACGCGGCTTCCGCGTTGCGCTGTATAAGCTAAGCGGGACACGCGAGGCGCAGTGAATCGTGAATCGGTAAAAGCTCGCGCTGAATGAAAATAGAGAATCATACAGCGACTGGCTGCTCGTCGAATACAACCATTAACGGCCGGCTGGGCCACCCTATACCCATATACCCTTATACCCAGCTCTTCCTTGTACACACGCCTCCGATCTTCGACGCTTTATATATACATATACCAACGCTCGCTCGTCTCTTCCCCCATATATCGTATATATACTTACGGGCACATAGTAACCTGTAGCCACTACGCGTTTTTTACTCGGCTCGGTTGTGTGTGTGTTGTAGCCGCGCGCGTCCTGCACCGTCACGAGTCGCTCATAAATATACGCGCAGAGAGAGAGAGAGAGAGAGAGAGAGAGAGAGAAGCCTCGCGGGATCTGTGTATATATACACCTATAAGGGTACGTAGGTGTGTGCAGTGTGTGCGTGTGTGTGTGAGCGGCTCCCGCTCGCGTCCGATAACGGCTAATTTATTTACGAATCGGCCAAAGTATGCAGGGAGAAAGAGAGAGCCCGAGGGCAAGTAGAGTCGTTCGCCATGAGTCACGTGCCATCTGCCGCTCTATTATGACACAAGCAATTTTCCCTTATGTGCATCGGTCTGTGCTCCCTCGCACGCGCGCACACACACACACACACACATACACACCCCGCAGTTCATCATCTAGAATCCGAATGCGGTTGGCGCGTCCGAGCTGCACGCTAGCGATTTCTCTCCGGTGCTTTTTAGCCGCTTCTCTCTCTCTCTCCTCTGCTCTGCATCATCCGTGGGGAAAAACCAATGGACTCGGAAGGCTTTTGGGCCCGCGGATTTCCGATCCCGACCGCCGCGAGCTGCGGAACGCGCGGGGGCTTTTGTTCATCGCGGGGGCGCAAATGCCTACTCCCGAGTTCGCATTGAGCTATTGCTCAAGGGGGGGGGTTAATTGAAAATCAGTGCTGATTCTCGGGACGAATATATACGAGATGTACGAACGGGTGCGCGGAGCTTTTTCATTTTTAACAGCTCGAGCTCCTCAGTGTGCGTGTGTGTGTGCGCGCGCCTCTTTTTACTCGGTGTTTTATGCGCGGCGGATCTATTTGGCCATTGTAGCTGCAGAATAATTTGAGCGGCTCATATGATGCTTTTTAATCGTAAAATTCCGCGTCTAGAAATTTTATAATTATATTTAAAATGGTGTTTTCAAGCGCATATTTTGGCTGTTCATTTTATTGATAATGAGACAATATGGGAATAAGGAAATTTACTTTACTGTGCACCAGTTATTGCAGTAAAACGATATAAGTAACTCGATAAAAAATATAGCATGTCAAAGGTACTTAATGATGTCACATTGAGAAATGAAAGGAAGCTATCTTGAAGAGTATGACGTAAGAGGAACATCAAAGCGCTGGCACCTTCTTTTTATATATAGGCTATAGACAGACAACGTGAAAATTCAAATTTCTAAAGAAATGCTGCTGCAGTTCTATTATAAAAAATACTTTTTAGTTATTTCTGTATATACGTATAACTTAGTATTCTATCCTATATAGTGCAATATTTTAGCTCAATTTGTAGGGCGGTTTAATAGTATCTGATGAAAAAAACATGTTCATTAAAATGTATAAAAGGGTATATGGATGAAAATTTAAAACGTTTGAATAATACATCGATATTTTCGCGCCTGATGCATATTTTCATCTTCTCCTTCTTATATAGAATCATGCACGTATTATAAACATAAATTTCTTCGGAAATATGAAAGTTCCCCGCAGTGTCTCGAATGATTACATTTTTTTTCCAATTTTCGGTATCCCGATGAGCTATTTGTTTTATCAAGCTGTTGATCATTCCATCGCGATATATCCCATATGACAAATCTACTTAATATCCGAATCGCGATAACTTCATAATTCCATGTTTGCCATCTACTCGGACCTAATTGACACTGATCCAATGTAACCAACGGGACATGCATTAGAAGTTCGTAGATTCCGGTCGAGCGACTCTTACAGCTATAAACAGCCGTAACACAAGATTCCCGTCGAATTGATAAAGCGGACCGCGCGTATAGCAGCAGCAGCAGCAGC
Source organism: Megastigmus dorsalis (assembly GCA_900490025.1). Classification (NCBI taxonomy): domain Eukaryota; kingdom Metazoa; phylum Arthropoda; class Insecta; order Hymenoptera; family Megastigmidae; genus Megastigmus; species Megastigmus dorsalis. The sequence continues at coordinate 30,539 of UELU01147706.1, forward strand.
GCACTTTGGTCAAGTTTGCTCTTAATCACGAAATGGACGGGGATCGGGGAGCTTCTCCCGTTCAGCTCCCTCCGCAATGATGCGAGTTTAGTTAGCGACACTCAGCAGCCGCTTTGAAGTCGAGCCTGTGCCTTTTCTATGTCTGTGTGTCTCTGTGTGCGCGCGTGTGTGTGTGTGTCTGAGTGTGTGCCTTTGCTGCCTCTTCAACCCTCCTCGCCTTTCGCTCCCGCCTATCGTGCTTATTAGCCGGAGTGCTGCGCGCGGCACGAGTATATAGACCTGCGGATCATTCCAACTTTACATTTTTACCGGCGACCGGCATTACTTTAATTGCAGATTCGACACTGCCGAGTACGACAAGGATTTATCAGATTTTTCTTTCTAGTTTAAAGGTTCCTTTTTTTTCTTTACACACTGAAATAAGATTTCGGATAAGGTGTTGCGAGTGCAGCAGCAAAAAATTCAAGTTATTTATTACAGGATTCAAATTGCAAAAAATGAATCACACGGAATAACAGAATTATGTATAGTTTTAGAAAACTTGATTTTCAAAGTTACTTATACATTCATTATCATTATATTTTTTACAAATTATTGTAATAATGATTTTTCATTTCTGCCAAATGTAACATGCATTAACCTTAAAAAAATGTTGCTAGTAATATGTATGTTTAATATGCGGGAAGTATATAATATATATATATATCCACAGAGCTGGAGCAATCAATGCATCAAGTATTGGAAAACTATGGCTAATATGTGGATCTGTTAGCCCACATTTATTCCAAGACATATGGCCCATTAAAACTTGGAAATTTTTTTTGCGCAAACTCAATTAATTTTTCATCAACATTAATATCTATAAGAAAGTCATAAGAAATTATATAAATAATTCAAGTACTGGAATATATGGGCAATATGTGGGCCACATACTCAAGATTAAACGTAAGACAGCAGATCAACAGATTTGCCATAGTTTTCCAATACTTTGTATATATGTATTGTTCCGCCGTTGTCGATATATGTATATTTCTCATATATGAAGTGTCAGCATTAGTAGTTCTTATAATAATAACTATATGTGTTAACTAATTTTTTTCTGAAAATAGACGATGTCAGTTATCTTTAGAGTGAATATTACTAGATGTTTCCAAAAGTGTAAGATTTTAAAAATTTAGATTTGTCTAACATCATCCATTGGTAAAAACTAAATAGACTTTTTAAAAATTCCAGGAAAGGAAAACCTGATATCTAGTTATAAAAGTTTATAGTTTTTTTTTCTTTAAATACTTTAATTAGCTTGATGTATTTTTCCAACCGTATAGTTAGGTTTAATCAAGGGCAGCTTATAGTAAATTGGTTTCCTGCACTAATTCTAATTATTTCACATATATATACGCTTTTAGTGTAATGGTTATTTATTACCACGAGTCGGGTACCAAAAAGCTTTACTAACTATTGCATGGATTATATGGAGTATACAGATTAAATTAGAAAAAGCTTTCGTCATGGTTAAATGTAACTTTATATAGTAATATACGTTCACTATTGTTGTCTGCTATGAAAAGTTGTATTCATCACGATATTTCAATGACTCTAAACACATAATCAGTACTGTTAAGTGATTTTTTACTGTCATATATTTAGAGAATAGTTTACTGCATCTATCATAAATAATACTAAGAGTATAATAATACTAGGATATATCGATACCGGAAAATTCTCTTTAATTTGATGTTTGACCAAAAATCCAAACAGCATGCAACTTGTCACGCGCAATTATAAAATAAAGAATATAACACAAAGAAGGAGGGGAGAGAGAGAGAGAGAGCCAGGAGCGATTCGCGTTCGGAATACATAAATCAATTAGGGGAAGAAAAGGGCAGCGAAGATCCGTAAGCTAAGGTAAATAAAGTGAGCAAGTAATCTCATAATTGGACTAGGTATGAGCAAAATACCGGGGGGGGAGATAGGCCTTTGTGCGCGTGTGCGCGAGTGAGAAGCGAGTGTAGCGAAAGTAGGAATCGTCATTGGCTCCATCTCTCACTGTGTTTTTCCTCGTGTCGTGTACTTACTGTGGCAGGGCAGGGCGAGCTGTCCCTTGAGAGACTGCCTATGCTGGACAGCAGCCGACGCGAAGTCCCGAGCACCGAGTCCCGCCATCCCTCTGCGAAAGCAAATAAATACATATATATATATATAAATACATACACACACACACACACACACATACACACATGTTATATACGTATACGTAGGTACGCTTTCTCGGATGTCCCGAGACGCGCGCGCTTCCGCTCTTTACTATACTGCCTATACATCTCCGATTCCAATATTTTCCCATTTCTTTATTCGCGTTAACGTAAATACCATGTAGTATCGGCCTATAAATAAGAGATATATCTCGAGCAATATCATTTCCGCGTCAAGTATTCATGAGCCTCGTATGCGTGTGTTTTATTTGCACACGACAAAAAGGAAGTTGTAACAAATGGGAAAAAAATATTATAGATATTTTTTTCCATTACCGTTTATTATGCCATCGCATGCCAGGTCATTAAACGCACCTTGTATTACTTTTTTTCTACAAAGGTTTGCAAGAGTATTCAATGGCAAGTGGCGCTGCGGTTTGATCATCGTTAAAATGCGTGTAAGAATTTGATTTTTTAATAGAATATTTCATGGGTGTTATATAAAAGGAACTGCGAGCGCGAGAAATAATTGGTTTATTTTTAAAGAAATTTAATATTAATATGAATGTATTGATTGTATGAAAATTGTATAAGGCTGTGACGTTAATCTGCCCAGATTGATATAACCTTCATTGAACGCAATAATTGCAAGCTCCTCCAAATAATAATCGGAGCTCTAATTCAATTGCTCAGAACATGGGAGTACACGAAAAAATATTTCTGTGTGTAGGGTGAGAATAGATATAACGAAATTGGTGATGAACGTAAATCCTGTCACTTTAAGCTTTCCCGCAGACGACTTCTTTCGCGGCAATAAACACTTCTGCCTGCTTAAATGCAAATAGAGCTTTAAACAAATATGCAAGAATAGCGCACGTTAACAAAAGGAGTTCCGCATACCGAGACAACGTGTGCGTGCAGGGTAGTCGTATACAGATTTGAAATATATGCTAATAAAGGTTTTCGCTGGGTACGGTCCTATTCACGCGTCGTTTACATTGCATCTCGCGTTTTGCCAAAACATAAAATACACGCTCTGTTTGTTTTCATAGGCCTACTTATATGTATATGCGTGTGCGTCGTGCAAAAGCTATACGAAAACACGCGCGAACCTTGAGAAAATATGTGTAATGGAAATGAAGTAATTAGCAACGACAAATGGTACGTGGATTGCATGAAGGTTATAATATAATGTGTACTTTAACTTTAATCCCTACGTATAAACACCTGATTAAATTATCCGCTACCTCCGTAGCGATGCACATTCATTATTAATTAATTTATTATATTTTAAAGATGTTGTACGTATTCAATGTGAAAGATCTTTGTATATTATGACCTGTAGATCCACATCTGTGCTACATCTCAGAAATTCATCCTGTTACTTATGGGCGGAAAACCGAAGGACGCCCGTACTAATTTTGTGGTGATGGTCAATTTGATGTAATAATGTACGCGCAATATTGTATTTCATTTGGTTTGGTGGGGCGAGCGGAGAGTTCCATAAATTACATGATTACATTTGCATGTTGGCGGGGAAAGTTTTTTTTTTATAGGAGTTTTACGATTTTTAATCGCTTTAACGATGGGCGAATTTACGATGCGCAACGAAAAGGGTTCGTTACACTCGTGGCGGCGGCGGCGGCGGCGGCGGAGCTCGAGGGGTTGGCCCTTAAGGCTGTTATGGAGCAAAGGGAAAGTTTGGTGCGCGACAGTAACGATAGCAACTTGAACGCTTTAACTTTGATATATCCTCGATATTGCAGGTAAAGACACTTTGCCGCTGCCTCTAGAGGCCCTATGTGTGTTTTTTTTTCTTCTTCTTCGGTGTGATTATTTTTCCACGACCGGATAGACGCTACTACCATTGCTAGTTGTTATATGTTATTACAACTTTTCTGTTTGCTTATATAATCGTTCAATTAAAACTTTATCATGCATGAGAGTGTATCGTAAACGATTTCCCGTGGAATGATGAGTGCAATCGGTGCAGTGTGCAGAACGATATAAAACGAACGACGCGCGGCGCCATGAATGATTTCTCCACTTTTTTTCTTCTTTATTTACATACATATGTACACTCTCGAAGAAGCCTAGTCACATCTTAATATCCATTCATATGTTGAGTTTGAAAATTTGATGAACTTGAACATTTATTGATTCGTAAGCGTAACTAGCAAGATTATATATTTAAGATACTGCGTTAGCGTTGATTTGAACAAAGTTTAGATGGAACGCACATTTGTTGTATATATATGCACATGTAATAATTTATAATTAAAGTAGATATGCTAGCTTTAAATGATTATTTTTAATCATTAAAACTGCATTGTTTAATTATACAGAGTCAAATGTGAACAGCATTATACACGTGACACTTTCAATATACGTAAATATCAAAGGTTGACATAATTCATTTCTGACGTTTCTATATTCGTATTCGCACTAGCATATATTATTATGATTATTTAATGTATGTGGCGTAAATATTTTAGAAGATATTGATGGATGCAGTGTTCGCAATGACGCATTTGCAGAAGAGAATCCAGGCCACGCTTTAACCCTTTACTTCGGTAAGGAATCTACATACGAGATGAAATGGGGATATATGGTTAAGGCTTAAGAGTATTATGAGCCCTGCGTGTACGAGAGACGGCTTATCACTTCTCTTTTGACGCTTATCGCTCTGTTTGTTTTTTGAAAGGGTTGAAATGTTAATTATACTTGTAAGGCATAAGTATAAGATCGAATGCATTTTCGATTGTTTCCAATAATAGGCATAAGCTATTTCTTGACGCGTGTTCTAAAATAAATTTTCAATTCAAAGTAGCAAATAAAAATCGTACAAACGTACACCAATTTGAAATTTATATACCCAATAACACTGTACTGAGAAAAAAAATTAGTTAAAATTTAGACAATACGAGCTATAGTTGAAGTTTGAAAAAAAAACAAATCGTGAAATCTTGATGAGAAAGAAAATCGGGAGCAAAAGATTCGAGTTATGACATGGCATCGGCGCAATTCGCACAATATTTGAACCATAGCGAGGAGAGACGATACGGCATTAAGCTTAGAAAAGCCTAGCTTATGGCCTCCGAACGGGGCGCGCTTTCATTAAATGCTAAGCTATGACTGATCGTTCCCGGGTTTTATTAACGGCTGTTTGCTTAGGTCTATAAGACTGGGCGCTCGACTGCGGGCGCGATTTAATGAAACTCTTGCAATTTTTGGTGTCCGGGCGAGCCAATACTAGGCTAATCTTATTAGATTCTTCTTCAGTTTAATAGCTATGAAAACATTTATTATCGCCTCCCATAAATCGAGAATATATAAACTCATAGCTACAAACATACTTTTATATCTACAAGAATCAGAGATAGCAATTCCTGCTCTTTTTATACATAGAATTTGATCAATCCTTTTTTCAATTGAAAGTTTGTTTATTTCAATTGAAGAGAATAAGAAGTGCAATACGTCATTCCAAAAATACTCCAACTTACGGCAAAAGGGAGTCACGATTTATGCAGACTTGTATTACAATAAGCTCGCAATAATTATTATCTTGGAAACAGAAAAAACACTGTATTTGACGAAAGTATCGCACGTATAGTGCTGCAGCTCGCAGATGTATATGTAAGCTGGTTCTGTTCCCTTTCTTTCTCTCCCACATTCGACAAAAGACGCTTGAAAATCGCTCGATCGGCCGTGTAAAAGAGCGTAACGAGCCCGTGCGGTAAGGCGAAAAGTGCGCCAGAAGCATCAGCATCAGCAGTAGAAACGGCAGCCCAACACCACCACCTACAGCCCGCGCTGTATTAATAAATCTTAATTACGCCGACTTAATGTAGGAAGGGTCTCGGTTGGCCGAGTCCATATACACCATAAACGCAAGAAAGGGGGAGAGGAGGCAAGAGGCACGCGGCCGGAGCCAAACCAGCCTATATCTAGTACATATATACGTATATCTAAAGCGAGTGCCTCTCCACGTGCGCACTATTATATTATACTCCCGTTGTCCGTGAACAGCGGCCGAAATCGTCGCCGGAAGGCATATCGTATATGTACGTGTAAAGGAGGGCGCGGCATAAAGTACTTTTTCCTCTATTTTCTTTTTTTCCATGCGCGTACATTTTACGATCCCGCGTGTACGGTGTATTTCTTCCCTTTGTTTCGGTCCAAGGCGCGTGCGATTCCTTTTGTTCTGGCTTTATGGAAGAGTATAGCGCGTGTCGTTCGCGCCGCCGGGATTCCGCATATATAAACGAGGGGATGCGCAGAGAGAGGCTTTGCCTAGGCTTTTCCGCGGCTGAACTTTTGTCGGCGGCGCAGGCGCGACTCTCTCTCTATTTCTGTGCGCGAGTGTGTACGTATACGTCGATGCGAAAGCGATTGGATGCGCGCTCGTTCCCTTTGAGCCGTCCGGTTATTCTTGCCTCTTTATACCTGTTCAAATATATAAAGTGCGGCGGCGGCGGCGGCAGCAGCTTTCTCGTATTATTCTATCTTTATGGTCGGCGAATATGCTTTTCTTATAGAGCTGAATGTATCACGGATAGCTTTGTAGCGCGTCCATAATATAAATACCTGGAAAGCTGAATATCGACAATCGAGTTCCTTGCTCGTGGATCAATAGCTATTAGTCGTTTGCGTACAGCGACACGTAGGCCAGCCTATACACATTTGTTCATTACCTCCAAAAGTCTACTCGAATATAATCATTCATGGTTTGTAGACTCTGTGCAACAGCGCGTATAAGAGCTCTTGATGTTTAAATATAGCGACAGTAGAATAAGCTTGTAAGGCATTATTCTCTATGTTATATTATTCCTTCTTCTCTTGCGCATCGATATAGAAAGCGTGCGCAATGTTATCGGAGATATTTATAACGCATTTGCATAATCGGTCGCGGAGAGACGGTCCGAGAAACCGTGTGCCTCCAAGCACCGCACTTGTACGTAGACCCTATAGGTATACAAAGGAAATTATTATCCCTTTCCGAAGAAAAAAAAAAGAAACTCGCTCGTGAAAAGCCTTTCAGCCGTATATAGGCAGGAAGAAGGGGGCTCGAGAGGGGCTGCACTTGTTATTTGCGCAGGAAGGGGGGCACGGAGAAACATAAATAAACGTCTCCTTTCATCGCGGGCATTTAAAAAGTTTTTCGGCCGCCGGGCGCCAATTGGATTTGAAATCGGCATGGATGCCAACTCGGGCGTGTATTGTCATTGAAATTCCCGCGACGGTCCGACCAAGCGTACATATAGCGTTATCGCCGCCGCCGCCGCGACTCTGGAGCTGGGGGACTTTACAATTTCCGCCCGGCCACGACGTATACCACTGCGACCTACGACCCTCGTAATCCCCTGACTCGGGCAAATCCTCCTCATTTAATATTTATGATTTATTTCGGCTTATTTCTGACGTGCAAATGAGAGCTTCCATGGCGGACGGCCCGCTACTGTCGAAAATTTTCGCACAAGGATTCTACTTAACGACCCGATGCGCGCGGATTTTATATTAAACGAAAAGAACCAAGCGCCAACTAGACTAATGGTCTTATATTCAAATATCAAAAGCTCACGCCGGCCGACGTCTCTGCACCCGGAATACATTTCTACCGCTGCGTCGAGGGGAAGCTACTTTCGTTCGCTTTCACGGCCAGATTATTTCGGCAATTGTTTCTTTGGAACAATTTGAAAAAATGTAGTCCTGCTCAAATATTCATGCGGAATATGCGAGGGTAGGCAAATGTTTGGACAAGTGCAGGCTTGGAAATGTACTGAGAATACAATCTCGCTTATTGTATAGGATAAATAAACATAAGACTTGCATGATACTTGATCTGCATTCAAATTGTAACTGACATTTATGCAAAGCAGACTCGAATATTAAAAATTTCATCGTTTACAAAAGGTTGTGAATATAGAAATTTCATGAAATTTTCTCGATAATACTCCTCTTTCTATATTTTCTTCTTTACATTATAAAACTGCACATTTTCGAGAGATTAGAGACAAACGAGTACTCGATATTCTTCTTCCGTCAAGCGAAATATAAATTCTATACCTATTGCTTATATATATGCAGCGCTGAGTTTATGTTATGCAAATATTAGAAAAAATTCACCTGCAATATTTTGAGAAAAGAGCTATTTTGAAATTCGAGTGTATTCTATAAAAAATATTATTTTTCAAGATAAAGTATAGATACGGTGGAGCATGAAAATTAACTTATTTACTTTGCACAAGTGGGGAAAGAAAATTTTCCGTCGGTGAATTATTCCAAAGAACAGCAGAGAATCCAAGAGAATTGCTAAGGTATATAGGTAAAGTTGGTTTCCCCGAGGCCAAGTCGAGTCTCTGCAGTTGGGATATGTATAGTTAGCCACTGTAGCAGCATTGCGAGCTTCAGTGTTCTGGGCCGCGCGAAAAGGGAGTCAGAGTCTTGACGGAAAAGACGGGAAAGTCGAGGGTAAAATCGATGATGTCGGGGGAGAGGGGAGGGGCACACGTAAGTTGTCGGGGGAGAAAACGGCAAATAGCCATTCCGGTCCCGTAGGAGCCAAATGACTTGATTAACTGACGATGCGTCGTTACTGCGGCCGCCCCGCTTTAATGTCCCAGGAAGGATTGATTCCCTCTCTCTCTCTCTCTCTCTCTCTCTCTCTCTCTCTCCGGCCTCACCAGCTTTTCTCTGCGGCACTATTTCTTAACTCTGACGTCTTCCGCTTAATGAAACCTGCACTTTGCTACTTTCTCGCTCTATGCCTCAAACTCTATTATAACTCTATACATATATATATATATATATTTACACGTGTGTGTGTGCATGTATACGGATAGCACACAGTTGCATGATGGGAGACAGAGGCGCGAAGCTACCTTCTATTTGTTATTCTGTATATATATATATATAAGTCGGATCGAGCGAGGTGAACGCGTGATGAGAATCACGATTTTCTGGAGATAAATTCGTTTCGTTGGCCGATATGAATGCGCTATTAATATGCGCTTTATCTTTTCTTGGGAAACATGTATATATATGCCGACTCATGAATTATAACTATACGGCTTTTCTTTCCCGTTTATATGTTTACACTTTCTTGCTGCGAGCATTTTATTCATAAGCTCGATTTTCTTCTTTTAGGAGACAGATGTATATCAGCCAAGTCTTTGTGATTGAGAAATTTATTGGGATCGATAAATTATGAGTGATGGAAGTATAAAACAGCTTTATATAGAAAAAGTTTTTCTATAAAATATATTTTGAATCAGGATTTCTTTTTAACTTTCATTATAGGTATCTAGTACTGATTCAAATTATGTTTGTGATGCATTTGATATTAGGATCATAACACGCAAAGAATCTCTCTCCTTGTGCAATTTTTCGATTCACTTACGCGGTGTTACAATTATTATACGATCTTGCAATTAAACTAATCCGCTAGGCAATTTCTATAACCATATTTTCTCACGACAATTAAATTTCTACAGTAATCTGATGATTTCAACTTTTTATAGCTGCAAAAAAAATATTTAAATGTTGCAAAATTTCTCACGAAAATTTGTTCCATAGCTGAGAATTTTTTTTTTTAACAAAATTATAAGCCGCTAAAATAATTGCAGTATTGTACGTCAATTCTACTGGCTTTACACCTTTACAGCTTCGTAAGTTTTTTAATGAAGAAATCATATACTAATTACTGTAATTGCATTAGATTTTTAAAGTTATGTATTAAAAGGATATCAGAGTTTCAACAGCAATATTTTTGATTAACTCTTTCAGATTTTCTTTTTTTTTTAAGTTTATGTTCTATTTATTTTTAATAAATATTTATTATTAATATGAATCGTAAGCAAGTATAATCCACAAAGACACTAATTTAAACAAATGCATGTAATACAACTCGTCGATGGCTCTCTGAACGGTGTTTATTCAAATCATATATTCGGTCTTGACCTGATGAAAAAGTCCTTACGGATCGTATCGAATCAGATTTTACTTAATTCATCTAGAAACAAGAAACGTGCAAGGTGCACCATAGCCGAAAATCACTCAGGCATATGAACCGTTTAAATATTGATAAATTCGCAAACGTAAAGATATGAAAAATTTCATACAATCATTCTCAAACAACTTTGGCCTGAATGAATAAGGAACGATGAGGAAATGTCCGAGTAACAATTATATCGAAACAATGCTCGATTACAATTTCTAAGTAGAATATAAGTAGCCTCCCTCTCGACGCACGAAACACTCAACGCGAGCGGCAAATTAAGGCGTGTTTGACAAAAGCCAACATTCATGCAAATCGAGATGCCACGCAGCAGAGTAGATATAGGAGAAACGCTCATAAATAGCTCGGCCGGTCAAAGGGCGCTGCACATATAACGGCTGACGCACTATAGCTCTCGCGCTCTTCCGGCGAGACCGGCGTATAGTGTCTCGGTGGCTGCACTCGGTGAGCGTAATATAAAGCCGATTCGACTGCGTGTAAAGCCTATCTCGGAAGTGTCAAATTTATGAACTTCCGCCGAACGGCACGCTCAAGTGTTTTCCGCAAGCGCGGATGGCAGTCGTCCCTTTTGTGGTGACCTCCACCGGCACGATACCTATATATACGGTTCTACCCTTTCCATCTCTGCTCTTTCTCTCGCAGTTCGTTGTTTCTCCCATCCGATTATGCTTCTCTCTTTCTCTCCCTCCCTCTCTCTCTCTCTCTCTCTCTCTTTCTCGTTTACCCGGAGGGAGGGGGGCGACAATAGCACTAGCAACCACTTCAGGCCTCGCTTTTGTTCGTTTCTTCCATCCCTCCGGTTCTGCCGCCAGCCACCCCACAGGAACTGCTGCAGCGCCATAGATATATATATATATAGCCTGCTAGGGGTGCGGGGATTCTTTCTTTGAGCTTTTTCTCAATTTCACGCTGCAACTTCCTGCTCGCACTCCGCCGTCGTTGTCTTTCCCCCTTCTCTCTTCTTTCCCTTTTTTTTTCTCTTAGTTTTTCAGTTTCGACTTCGGTATCGCTGCGGCCATTGTTTGCCTTTACGGTACAGTCGTACTAGTGTTAATTGATCAAGGACAAAGGAAAAACTTAAGCCACGATTGCCTGCCAATTAACAATTTCAAATCATTGAGGTGAGTTAATTATTATTGAAAGTTATTATTATTCAATATCTAGCACACGTTGCTCATAATATATAGCAATTTGTTTAAAACGATTTCTATTTCCAGAGTAGAAATAGAGAATGCGGATATTAAAGTTAATGGTAGCCAGAAAAGGAAGCTTAAATTAACCGAGTTTATATACGTTTTTAACTTATGCATAAGTATATAGTAAATAAGTTTTGCAATGTCATTTTGAAGGAGATTCAGAATAAAGAAGTTGCTCTTAATGGACAGCAAAATTTAGTACAGCTCATTCAGCGCAGAAGTTGGTAATTGAGAAACTTTTTTACAGCAATATATAAAAAATTTAAGAAGGAGGGTAAAAATTATACATTGCATGTCGCACCTATAAATATTTTCAAAACTTTTAGCACCGAAGATTAAACCGCTCCCATATGCTTGGTAAATCAATTACAAAATGAATATCTCGGATAAAATATATCCAACTATACTGAATCGAAAAGCGCTGTTTAAATTGTTCTATAGTTATGTAACTCTATGAAATAAAATTTTGCAATCATTTAAAGTAGCTGTGTTATATAGTATTTATAAATAATTCACTACTGCAGATCGTTTACAGCTGTTCACGTTTGAAAATTTGTCCAATCTAAGCGTATATCGAATTGGATAAAGCGGGTCTATTCTGGAAGCTCTTTGAAAACGAGGAACAAAGTAGGGAAGAAGCGAGATAAGTCGATTAATCATGAATAAAAGAAGGAAAAAAACAGCGTTCGGAATAATGGTACATAGCGATGAGAGGTCAATCAGTCCCGAACAAGTCCGGCGGTAAGAAAGGGAATCGAGGCATTATTCGAGGACGCTTTTTCTTCGCCACCCTGCGCATTCTTTTTACGAGATAATTCTTGCTGCTTTTGTGGACGATGTAGCAATTTCTTTTTCCTCCGCTCCTCCTTTCTGGCCTCTTCCATCTCCCTCTCTCTCTCTCTCTCTCTCTGGTCGGACCCTTCTTCCACTTCTTCCTCAGCGCCGGCGGTCCGACCGAGAACACGATCTCATTTTATCTCCTCGACCCCTTACACGATGCCGAGTTTGTCCCGAGCAACGACTGGCAGAGCTCTCCGTACAGCTAAAGGGGATGGAGACTAAGGAAGCTGTATAGAGGAGAGAAAGAGACTCGGGGGTTTAGTCTCGGCGGTAGACCGACCGCATAGATAGAGCACGTGGCCCCGCTCCGACGAGTTGCAGGCGCGTCTAAAGTGTACACCGACGCTATACCTACGAGCCGCGCCGCGCGCACCGACTAACTACCCGACGACCTCCGACAGCTCCTTGCAGCTTCTTCTTCTTCTTTTACAATATTTCTCTCTCGCGCCACCAGCTGACTCTTTTATAAATAACGACTTCCAGTCCGCCTCGCGCGCGGTATTCACTTTATTTTTGCGCTCCACAACTTTTTCTCGCAACGGCTTCTCTATAATTGACTCTTACCCACGCAAAAGTATGCGTGCGCGCGGTCAATCGTAATAAAGACTTCTTTATTTGAATTTTATATCAACTTGTACCGCACCGTATATTATATAATAATGTTTTTCTATTTATGAAATTTACTGACTTGAAAGTGGTTCAAAGAAAATATTTTCGCATTTTTTCACGAGTATAAACTCACTTCATATATTTTCCAAGCTCATCATATCGAGTCAATTTAAATACAATCGCTAATTTGACATCACGGTGTAATTAATTATCGAGAGTCACTCTCGCGGTCCGTCCCCGCACGGAACCCATGATTAATATAATGATACATCATTCAAACGGCTTTCGACGTATACATACATACAAGAGTACGTATATATATATAGGCCACTTGTCAGATATTCGACTTACGGGGCATAATCTGTAGGTCCGCAGTGAGAAATCGACATCGTCAGCGTGCGTCGAATACGTGCATCGCGCAATCATCGGCTCCGATCAATCTCGCAAGAGAGGAAAAGCGTCGGGATAAATTTAATCGATTCCACCCTCGTTTCCTCGCCGGCAATAATGATAAAATCTAACGGTGCCGGCTCGTCCGGATAAAAGCGTCGAGATAAAAACACTCGGGAGCGAGCGGTTTGGCAAAAAAGCTGCGCGTCCGAGTGCATCCCCCATTACTTCTACTACGGTCTTACTCGTTCCATCGTTGCCAAAGCGGTCCTCCTCTCCTCGTTCAGCCGGTAATTCCAAGATACAACCGCGTGGACATAGCCGTGGCGGCCGCGGCGAACACGGTATAAGTAATGGAAGTATACCGCGCGCACCGCACATCCAGCTTATACGTATGGACACGGGACGTGTTCCCAGCAGCACCGACACCGCCGACGACACGCACCGGAGCTGCGCTATCGCCGCACATATATCTCGTCCTTTGCTCCCCTCCTATACGAGTACACGAGAGAGGGAGAGAGAAACTACACACGCGCGAGCGCGAGTATTATGGACCAGAACAGCTGTACTATCTCTCTTTCTATTTCTCTCTCGGCTGCGGGGTTCACCCTCTCTCTCTCTCTCTCTCTC
>UELU01147706.1:50344-91127 GCA_900490025.1 Megastigmus dorsalis
CTGTACACACTCTCTGTTTCTATAAATCTTCTTCAAATCTTTCCATGACAATAATAATCGTTTGTAAATAACCTTCCTCTCCACTGTATAGATTAGAATAAAAAAGAAAACAAAATTTTTATTACTGCTTTTCAAGTAAATAAAAATAAATTCTTTATAATAATAATTAATAACGGCTATAGTAAAAATTCTTAAGTTACGTGATATAGTTTATTACGTATTGTTTTAAAAATTGCTATGCTACATAGCAAAAATTACTAAAAGAGGTTTTGCTATAGTATATAGCAATTTTTACTATAAAGTGAGTATGTCACAGCTTTGCTACGCAACATAGTAATTTTTGTTACCCTTTATCTTAAATATTACTACAACATTTTTCTCCGTGTAGGTACATCCTATTTATGTATTCACGAGCTCAGTTCATTTAAAAATTATTTTTTGTCCGTCTGGGTTACTCCGTTATAGTTGGTTATACTCGTACTTAAGCCGTACTTAAAAATGCGACCTACCTTACCGGTATTCTGATTATTCACTTTATGTTTATAGGGATTATCATAATCACTTCATAATTTTTGTGTATCGAAACTCTACCATAACATAAAAAATAATTCTCACGGCTACTAATGAAATGGTAATGTTAGGTGATATTTTTCTCGAATATCGTAGCAGACGCATATTTCTACGAAACACGTCAAACGCACAACCGTATTACTTACTACATGGAATGGTTTGAAACATTGAAAAGTAAGATTGAACCGGCAACGTTTTTTATTTGATAAATAGACAATATTCCGCAAAAGAGATAATAGGGCATGATATGCAGATAAGAGGTGCAGAGGCTAGTAGGAGGACTAGGACGAATTCATCATGAGTGTTAACACTCCTGCGCTACATCTTTACAGAGCTGTTTTTGTGGCTTCCTGTGCACGCGCACCATGTCCTACTAACTCCTTTGCGGAATCTATTTGTGAATTCTATTTTTAAAATAATAACGCCGTTGTTGGTTCAATCTTACTTTTCAAGGTTTCAAAACATTCTATGTTGGAATACGGTTGTGTCTAAATGCTACGGTATTCGAGAAAAATGTCACCTAACTTTACTATTTCACTAGTAGCCGTGAGAATGACTTTTTATTTTATGGTAGAGTTTCGATACACAAAGACCAGACTCATAAAATATATTTTATTTACTATATCATTTCCCAAATCATGAACTAATTATGATAATCCCTGCAAACATAAATTGAATAATCGGTCTTCGAAGACTAAGAACATTATGCAATCACTAGTATAGTATTGCTTAGTATTTGCCACAATTGAGCAATAAGAAATAAATAGTTCTTAGATTTTAATACATGAGTTCATAATAAGTATATTATAACACACAAATAAAAAATTGCAAATACCTATCAAATTTTATCTAATTTTTTATTACACTTTTTTCACAAAACATATTAGCCATATTTAATGAATTTAATTTATATTGTAATACATAAGTTCCGAAGCACATAAACATAATTCTATCGGTGTCGGCATTTCGCACCTACTACTCCAAATATTCAACAACGGATTACGGAGAACCTGTAGAAAGCGCGAAGAGCTCAAATATTAGCCATTTATCAAACAGTCATTAAAATAAGTGCATACGGCGTATAATGTCAAAGGTTGGCGATGATCCGCTTTGCTGTTCTGCGTGTCGCGGTTGGCGCAAAGAGCCTCGTAATCTCCAAATCCGATTATTCGCCTCATCGGCAGACAACAACAAGAGCGGCCACCCTTCGAGAGGCTCAGCGGATACTTGCCTGCCTGCACGCTTGCTTGCTTGCTTTTTTACGCTTCCGACACTCGCCGCACGCGCTCCGTGTGCGCGCCGCTGTCCACTTCAAACGAGCTTTTCTTCTTTCTGCACCTTCTTTTTTTTTTTTTTGTTTTATCGCCCCGGAATTATTACACGCTTCGCTTAGCTCTCAGCTTCTAATGTTTACGGCCAACACCTTCTATTAATACTTATTTAGATAACATTAGCTTATTTCAGTAGGTTCTTTTCTCACGGTAGAAATATAACGTTTGGAGTGAAACCCGAATAAAAGACGTAATAAAAATTATTATAAATACTCAATGTATGCATTATTTTATTCAACCTTGTCTTGCACCAATTTCAAAATAAAGCTCTTTATTTTTCCTATACTAGTGACACAAATATATGTTTAATATATTTGTATGAAGAATTTCGTCCAATGCATTAAAGTTTCAAGGACGTTGATATAAAAAGAGCAGTACACTGAGAGAATGAAAATGTAACAGTTAAGAATCTTCAGTATAATTTCAGAATAGCTTTCAGCTATAGTGAATAGAAATAGTGGTAAAGAAAAGATAAAAGTTTGTACATAGGTTAAGTTTTACATAAAAAGCATTTACACCAAGTTTCAGAAGAAGGGAAGCTTGAGGCAGAGAAATAAATGTTTTAATTTTTCACTTTTTAACATAGGCAATTATGGACAAATGCATTTTCGGCGTATTCAATTGCGCATTACAAAAAATGGACGATAAGATTGAATCGAAAGTTTTTTATATGATACAATAATATCTTGGGATTCTGTATTGATTTATAAAAAAACTTTGAGGGTTCCTAGAATATTAACAATAAATTGAGAAATAAGAAAAAATGTTACCGAGGTCGATGTATTATTATCTAAATAATAAATAATCTCGAAAATATTTTAGATTGAAAATTATCATTTCAAACTTTGTGAAAATCTACTTTAGTATCTAATGAATAAAACTAAATATGAAAGATTTCAATTTCCAAAAATTCATAACAGACATTTGCCAAATACTTGAAATCATAATGTTCTCTCAGTGTATCAGCTGATTGATAGTCTGATTGGATGGATATTAATATCCCCACGAATTGGTTCAAGAGACACTTTCACAGGATTCTTGTGATTACACTGATAATTATATCTAATGCCATCAAGTATATTTTGCACAAAAGGAAAAAATACCAAATTTTTTGTAATCAGCATTTTTACATAATCGGTGTATAGAAATTAAACAGATTGCATTACTTTTTGCATTTGCGAGAAGTACAGTCACCTTTACATCGAATTATTCATAATTGGCAATAAAAACTGTTTTTCATGTATTTTTCCCTTAAAATATGATGATTTACTTTGAGTAAGATGAATCGGGCATGTTTTAAAACATAGTACTTCCTGCACATGCGTGCGAAAGTGTTAGCTATGATCAGAATGCTCGAATTATTAAAGTAAAGAAAGTAAAAAAAATTTTATTTCATGTGAAATATATCCAAGGGGTTTGTAATCCAAACTTAAACCCAGTTTAATATTGTCAACAGCGTAGCTTCTCTCGAAATATACCTACGTCATACATTGGCAACGGCGAGCCTCCGCATAAGCATCAAATAAGCCGTCCGGCGAGGTATGCAATTACGCGAATAATACCATGAAAGGGTAGAAACAAAAGCAGCAAACAATGAGCCGCAGTTATATATTGTTCGTCGTTATGTATACTCGCCGAGCCACTCGTTCAGCCTGCTGAGCCTAATGAAAAAGGAAGTAAGTAGTCTCGGCTCTTCAAGAGACAGAAAGACGCGCACGGCGCATGACAATGTGTGCCAAAGTATAAACGGACCGGTTCTCACTCTCTCTCTCTCTCTCTCTCCCTCTCTCTCATTCTCGTACCCGCTCTAGCGATAGAACTCGAACAAGTGTCAACCTAACCCTATCAAAGTGTAATAATATTTATATTAGGGCGCAACCCCAGAGGGTCGGCAGCGGGCGGTGCTTCTGAGGGGGAATGAGCCAAACGATCGGGGGGGATGAGAAACGTCGAAGGGTAGAATTCATACCACGACGCAGGAGTAAACGCAAACGACCGATAGTTTTTTTTTCTTTGAAAATTCACTAAATTTAGTAAATATTAAAATTAAAACTAATTTTTTTTTCGTAGTATTCTATGAAATATGCAAGATAAAGTACAATATTATATACAATCATGTATAACAGAGCCAATTCTATGATTTTTTTATATATTATATATATATGGATATTATCTCTATACAATTACATATGGTTATGTATGATTATATATAATTAAATATAACCATATAAAATTATATATTATATTCAACCGAGAAAAAAAATTCCTAAACACAAGAAAATTTTTGTTGATTACTAAATTTTAACCTCTGAAGAGAAATTATTTTGTTCAAATAATAAATATTCGAACTTTCAAAAAAGTTTTCTGTTCAAGTGGAATCTCGGTTGTACTTAAGGATATACAGTAAAATGCTGAAGTAAGTAATGCATGTGTATCAATGTTATGTCATTGTTTTTTATTCACTTAATAGTTAATTAAAAAGGGATCAAGTAATGTTTATTTATTTTTATTAAAAATAGACAATAAACAATCAATTCAATGTTTGTATGAACATTATGCTTTAAAAATCATTTTTTAATTTAAGCGTTCATATTTTTATAATGTTTGACTTCAGTTGTACTCACAAGAGCCTCCTTGAGGATCATAATATACGATTGTATATAATTATATATGAATCATTTTTACACGGGATGCGATTCCAAAAAAACACGATTTTTTTCCATAAATATATTTTTTTTGCGTGAACTAATAATAGTAGCCCTTTAAAATACAATTGGTTTATATTCTAATGATCCTGCATACTGAAAGTATCAGTAGAAATACTTAAAATATGTTTCTTTAAAGTTTTTTTTAAATAAAATCATTTAAAATTGAGACGAATACCAAATATTATTCATAAAACACGTGGAAATTGGCAAATTGAACTATATTTGATAAAGTTATATATTTAAAATCCTTTGATGACGTCAGCATCATAAGTAGTTTAAAAATACTGCGTTTTGATGATAAGTCATTAGGCGAATTATATACAAAGAAACTATGCGGTGTCTTATTCAAATATGATGAAACTAATTAAAAGGTAATTTTTTTGCATACAATAATCGATAATTTATTCCATAGGCAATTACGCTTTATTAAAATAAATATTTCGCAATGCGTTGTACTTAGGCTACTTGCATCAAATCGTTTTCGCCTAAAAAGATGATAATTAAATCCATAGTTACATCGTATTTATTTGTGAATAGGAGTATTTTCATGATGCAATGTATACGCACCATATTTGGACGACGAAGGAACTCAACGTACACATTCCTTTGAAGAACGTAGAAAGGGTATTAACCAACATTTTAACGCTTACTTTTGATAGAAAAGACCCGAAATTCACAATTTTAAGTATCAAAATTAGTTCAGTTTTGCACTACGTGTACGCACTTTGCAAATGCACTCCGCAACTATGTCGAACAGAATTCGAGATTAAAAGATAATGGAAAGGCTTTTTGTGAGATATTCTATAAATACGTTTTAAGCTATATCTAGTTTCGAAAATATTAAGACAATTACTTTATATTTTTAAAAGTGATACGCAGAAAATCAGGGTAAAAGTGTTTGTAGGTAGTTCAAGTAGTTACAGTCAGTATGGAGTCAGACGTATAATAGAGAAACAATTAATTTTTCTATTTAAATAATATTCAGTGTATCTAGTATATACTAATATACACCTTCGCGGCTGTGCCAGCGACGAATATTCCCTGTTTCTGATTTTCCCGGTATGATATTCTGTTTCTGATTCTCTGTCATGATAGGGAGTCAATGAAAAAGAGTAAATTAAGAAGTAATATAAGCACACATAAAACATGAAACTGATTTATATATTGTATATATAATTAGCATAGCATTAACATTCGAATGTATCAAAATATACATTTAGTTCAAGAAATTTTAAATTTCAGTCAATTATTTTCGAAAGACTAATCTAACTTTTTTTTTCGCTTGTTTAAGAATTTAATTTATTGAGTCCTATCGATTGGACTATGCTGCTTTGTATCATAGTGTGTAAATTACAATTTTTATTTCCAATGTTCGTCCATTTGGCATTTACCGCATTATTAAGTTAATTAATTTTATGTAATTGATCTACAAGAATAGGATATTTTCAGTTTCACTCTTTTATCTTTATGCTCAAGTATTCAATATTTTACGTCCGTTTTATCGGAGCGTATACTGTTATAAAGTGCAGCCTATCAAATCTTTTGAAGTTTTTTTAACCGTAGACTAAAAATTTACTTTGTAACATCATTTATTATTAGAGTCGAAAGTATCAAATCGTGACTTTCGGTTGCGTTTGTTAGTCTGTTTCTTGACTGAAACTACATATATCTTTATTTTAGCCAAATCATCGTATCCTGGAAAGCAGATTTTGCAAAAGATATCAAATCATTTTTGCGACATGACAATACAGCTACTGACACTCCTGAATTAATTTCTTGTGGAACATTAACTTATACAGTTACTGAAAAGAAGTAAATTATAAAAATCTATTTTTCATCAAAACGAAAAAAATCGTGAAATAAAAAAAATTATTTTTGAGTGAACATACGAAGTGTGTGTGTTATCAAGTTATATTGATATACACGCATACACTATTATACATACACAAAAAAAACGCTTATTTTTATGTAGAAAAAATATTTCATGATTACAAATCTTCTTTTATAAGGAAGCAAAAATACTGTAAAATAAATAATATGGTTAAGTAACTCTTCATATTTTAGCATAATCTTTCAATTATTATTAAACTTGCTTGAATAAAAAGAATATCTTGCAATTAAAAAGATTAATACACATGTATGTAACATTACTATACATGTATAATATTACAGAAACTTAAATAGTACTATGATTCAAGAAGGGTAATGAGGGCTTGTATAAAGAAAAAGAAATCATTATAGTTCGGTAACAATGACGTATTTAATAACCGTTTCAACAATATTACAGCGTCATACATGTTGTAAACTGATAAGTAATAATTTTTCATATTAAGTATATGATCAGTTACATGCGAAATTACACTTCAACACCTGGTTTTTCAGTTTAAGCAATATTGTTATTTATCATACATACATACATTATGCGTGTTTTAGAGCTCTTGATAACCAGATACTCAAAAATCGATTAGCCGGTTAGTAATTGGTGCATTCGGTAGTATTTCAGTACGCAGAATTCATAGATTTTCATTTATCGGATTACAAACATTGCTTAACATGCATTTGTATTTGTATAAAAATGTATTTGTTTTAAGAATAAATAATTAAAGATTATTTCAGCTGTTACTTTACTTATTCATTTAGTTTGAAACCTGTGATTAAAACCTGTGAATAATGATAAGCCAGAACTGAACCTGCTGTACTTCTTTGCATTACCTATACACTTAACTATTAACCGGATATTCGGTTCCACTTATAATATCGGTCAAGCGTGTTTGCGTTTGCTTTTATTATTGATATACTTGATTTGAAAATTTGTCCTCCCGAGTTTGAAACAATTTTATATATTCAGTTAATAACGATAAATAATAAATTAAATAGTTGTAGAACATTAGTACTTGCGATTAGGTAAGTTTAAAATGAACTCAGATTTTTCTAATGTATACATATTTTTTTGTAGAAAGAAGTCTGGGCATTTGCGTTTTTATATTCATTGATCTAATCAATGTATGATCTAAAATAAAAGTTTTATGTCCAAGTATAAATATTTATAGGAAAAAAATATGTAATATATTCGAAAATACTCACTGATTCATATTGGTTAATTGAATCGAACAAAACAGTAAAGCTGTTTATTATATTCCAGAATCCACAATAATATTATTTTTAACATTTTTGTAACCTTTACATTGGCGAGACAATTAGAGAAGAGTTATTATGATTAGTAATTATAATTTTAACTAGCGACGCATTTGTTAGTAAACTAGTTATAATTATAATTAGTAACTATTACGTTAAATAGCTATTGTTGAAATATGATTACTTATTAGATAAAAAGGTATTAAAATCAAAACGTCATTATTAATATAAATATACATGTCACTTAAAAAGTATACGTACACAAACATAATAAAAATTACCTAATCATTAGAATTTAAATAACCAATGAAATAAAAAATTCTACTCTATATTGGTAAATTATTGTTATTTACAATATTAGTTATTCGAATGGTGTATTTTCTAAGATTTAGTACAATTAAAACATTATAATACTATAATACACTTTAGGCGAATCGTAGATTTCGATTCCAATTCAAAATTTGCGACTTAGACAATAATTTTCTAAATATTTATATTCTTACAGTTTTTTCTTTTTTTTTTTACTGAGTTATTTATTTACAAGAGAATAGAAGAAACTGGAACGATCATCGCTCATTTAGCCTTGTAATGTATATTCCAAACGCTCGCTTTGTCGATAAATGATGAATTCTTTATGATTTTTCGCGACTATGATGATGAGTATTCAGGGCTTTTCAGCGATTTTATAACTCGCTTTTTTTTATAAGAAACTCGTGAAAAAGAAAACAAATTTCTTTTAATTATACACTTTAAATATATTTTTCAAACAAGGTACTTAATATTTGTATAAAAAGGGGTTACAATTTTGAATAAACCAATTGTATTATTTAATTTTGAATTTTCGT
Organism: Megastigmus dorsalis; assembly: GCA_900490025.1. Taxonomy (NCBI): domain Eukaryota; kingdom Metazoa; phylum Arthropoda; class Insecta; order Hymenoptera; family Megastigmidae; genus Megastigmus; species Megastigmus dorsalis. Next base: position 58,934 of record UELU01147706.1, read on the forward strand.
AATTCTTTTTTCGGCGTTATGTACAGATACAAAATAAAACTAATTCTTCGATATAATTACTTTCACAAATTCTTAACGTATTTCGCTCGATAATACTCTTGTTATCGGTCAACTTTCATATAATCACTCGTATGTTATTCATTGCTTTAAATTTCTAGTTTATATATTGGTTAAATTTCAACGTACAGTCTCTTACAATTTCATACTCGCTTTCTTAATCATCTTAATAGCAATAACAAACAAATTTATAGTCTATAATCAATTTCTGCAAACAAAGTATCAGGACACCGACTCAAATGCTAAACGAAAATAAGTGTGTGAAATAATTAACCTTTTGCAATATCTTTTTATGTTCCATCCGAAAGTTAAGTAATTGCTTTTATAAAATATGCACTGCAAAAACTGTCAACATATCCGGACTGCAATACTCAAGTAAAAAGTCAATGAAATTATTAGAGGCCAGCTCTGAATAAATTGCATTCTAAATGAACACAGAGCACCGTGTCACGTATAACATGCCCTGATCTTCGTCTCTCGAAACCTTTTCCACGGTGAAAAAAGCTTTCAGACCTTCATAAAAATACAGCTATACTTCTTTTAATATGTATATGTATATATGCAGTATATTTATACATGTATAACTACGATATACTTACAATGAGTCGTACTAGGGCAGAAAAATCAACTTCGAAAATTTTAGTCAACCATTCTAACAGGCGGTTTTTAACACATAAATACTATATATGTCTCTAACGTTATAAAGTCAGAGGCACAATATTTAAATTGCACACGTTGAACACTTGATGCATTAAACGCCTAATAGTTACAACGTTAATGTAATGAAAATCAGTTGATTTAACGCGATATGCTGTAACACTTTGTATTTTTAGAGCTATAGAATGAGACTAATGCACCGACTCGATGTTGATCGATCCACCTCTATGACGAACTTACGTATTCCCTAACTTTTTCCTAAACATATTTTCCTTAAACCTACGTTTGGAAATCACGATTCGTGATGTTCCTGATATGTTATCTTGGTTCAGCAATGAATGATATTGAACTAAAATTCAGTACTTGTTAAATGAAAATTCGCTAAACACGCGAAGTGTTTGCCAGGGTCCCTTGCTGACTGGGACCCGTTTAGCAGATATCAACGCGCATTTTATCATCTATACTTAGAATTATGCTTCTTTACTAATCGACTTGCACTTTTCGTTAGTAGTTCTTTATTTCTTTTCTGTGTGATCATGTGCTACTCCTAATGTTAAAATGCCAAAATTTAATCAATATTTAGCTCCAATTTTGGGTCTAACTTTACGGTTAGCTTCAGCTATAAATAATAATAAAAAAAAACTTGTTTTATCAGGGTTGTGTATAGAGATCCAGATCTGGGTCATTGAAATCGGTTAATAGCAACATACATACAGCTGTATCGAATGTTGCATATGCACTTCGATAATACTACTGAAATTATTGAGCCGTTTGTTTTCAAATGGAGGTAGCTTTTAAGATACAATGCTAGCATTATTATCGAAATTTTCAAAAGTGCTAATTTCAACATGTAAATACAGAGTACTAGAGGCAATTATAATGCTAATAAAACATATTATAATATCTGTACTAATAATAATACCATACAGTTAAAGAAAAGTGTAACAGGGTACTAAAATATTTATCCCGACTAATAGTATTATTTACTTTCAGTTTAGGCCATTATTTTGTTATAGTTTAATGAAAATGAATTTATAACAACGGAGGGTTTAATTTGTCTTTTTAAATATTTTATACTGTTATGAATCTTTTAAAGAAAATTGTCAAAATATTATTTATCCTTAAATTTTATAGAAATGCAAATATCTATGATTAACTGAAATTTGTTTTGCTGCTTTGCCATGTACGTGATATTATTTTTTGTATTAAAGAAATTATAAGAATGTAAACTATATTGCTCATGATTGCTTCTAATATTAGAACTATGAATAAAATTAGTAATGATAATTTTTTTAAAATCAATTAACATTATTTATCACGTCTAATTACTATTTATTGTTCAGATTTTAGTTCTTCTATTGATATCAAAGTTAGTAAATAAAAGTTATTTATTAAGATTTTAAAATCAATAAATTTTGCATTTCTTAATTGTTTTATTAGTTTTTCTTTATTGATGAAATTCCAATTTCTTCTAAAATTTTATTGATCCCAACGAAAATAAATTTTGTTAAAATATCATTTTAAATAATATTTTTTTTTTAAATCCTTTTATTAAAAGCTTTATACTTACGAGTATTAACTTTAAAATATTCACTAGGAGAGCAACAATGATTCACGAAAAGAGTATTCACAAGCTTACGCACACTTACACATCCACATCGCTCCGCATCCACTCGATCACGTCGTATGATCCTCCTTTTTTCGCTAATATATTTGTTTACTCAATCTCATACTATTCATGCACGAGCGCACTTTTATTGAGCACGCATTTCATCTATCTCTCTTATCCAAAAGGAAATCATTAGAGAGAAAGATCAGATGTTAGAAGCACACAATATAATGAAGAATGAATCAATATTCAATCCTAACGATGATCTTTTTTTGGAAGCGAAGAAATAGTTCACAATTGCTTGACTTCGATATTAATTTTCTTGCTAACTTGTATGCACTCTTAATTCTTGTTTAATTATCTTTTCTTCTCCGCAATTTATTATGATATTCAGCTGCCCTTTCGAACCACTGTTATTCATTTATTACACTCTATCATTTGAGCCACTGTCCTGCGCTGCTTTATCGTGTTAATAATTCTTTATTTCTTATATTCTTCATCACTGGAAGCCTGCCGTGAAGACAACAGTCTGCAACTTCAACCAATCACAGTCGTCAACTAAATTACATAACTAGTTTTCATTTTCCATTTGCGCAATATACTCATCTTATTTTATGATTTTGTCTTTAGTTCTGTTTTAATACATCCCTTGCCTGAAAGGATTACTATGTCCCGAACGCTGATCCGCTTGTTCCTCTCTGAATGGATTTGGATTACCAGACCTAGCATTCTGTTGCTGATATCCCATTTGTCCGTAAGACGAATCCTGCTGTACATCTTGTTGCATACCTTGTTGCATACCTTGTTGCATACCTTGTTGCATACCCTGCTGCATCCCCTGCTGCATAGATGGCTGCATCTGATCGTAGCCACCAGCACTTTGTTGATATTGTTGTCCTTGCTGATCGTAACCGTAACCTTGACTTTGATTTTGTTGAGCTTGACCCTGATAGCCGTAGCCGTCTCCATAATTTTGATAATTTTGACCCGCATCCTGGTCTACATTTGTTTCCATTCTCGACTGCGACGTAAGATGATTTCCAATTTCACCAGAAACTGGTCTTTGTTCCTGGAGTACGTAAGTCTGATACTCCTTATCTGGTGGATCTTGCATGAGAATGTTTGCCTCATCTTGGAATGGCTTGAAGTCGTAAATGTGCCTGAGGTACATAAGAACTGGCGCGTAAAGGAGATTACTAAAAGCAATTCCGAAGTTCAAAGCTGTAAACCCAATGGCTTCGACAACTCCGCCAGCAATAATTGGACCAATTGCGTAAGCCAAACTGTAACTAATATCTGCAATAGCATAAATACTGCCGTACACCGATACGTATCGTACATCTACCAAGTAACCTAAGGTGGGAAGTAAGGCCGTGTCAATGAGAGCAATACCGAAACAGATTCCGCAAATAGGGATCATGAGGAACTTGTATGAAGTTGAAAAAGGTATAATAAAACAACATAGTCCTTCTAGGGCAAGTCCGCCAGCAGCCATTAACCACTGATGTTGTGGATATTGCTTTGCCATCTTTACCGTAATGGCGACTCCAAAGACGTGTGGGAAGAAAGCCGGAAGCCAGATCATGCCCATCTTCCAGTTGTCAGTCGTTATATTGTCTTCCATCCAGAGAGAGATCGTTGGTTCTAAAAAGGCAAGCGCAACGTTTGACATCATGAGAGCACCAGCGCACACAGCAATATACGGATCGATAAAGAGTCGCCAAATAGGAATGGTGGGTCCCGTTTCCCTCCGGCTTTCTTTTAATTGTTCTTTAAAAGGTTTCATTACGAGCAACAGCATCAAACCATCCGCCAAACTTACGAAAGCAAGGATCAGAAATGGCATTTCTTTTCCAGCGAATTGATAAAGAGCTCCACCAAAGGGAGGCGCCACAAGACATCCGAAGCTGATAAAGGCTAACGCGATTCCAAGAGCTTTGGAACGTTCGTTTTCTTCCGTAAAACGGTCGGCAATCATAGCCAGTCCTGATGTATCCGCAAATGCAGAGCCCACACCTTGTAAGCTTCTCGCGAAAAAGAGAATGCCATAACTGCGACCACACGCAAAAACTGCGGTTGATAAAAACATGATACAGAGGCCTATCATCATGGGAATATCGTAACCTATCCTATCAATCAAAGCCCCTGAAAATGGATTGACCATTAACTGGACAATGGCTTTTGAAGCGAAGAGGATACCCGTTGCCGAATCTTGACCATGATGAACTGGCACTCCTGTGGTATTACCGGTGGGCTTTTGATCGGCAAACGCACCGATGTATTTGAGGTAGTCTGGGATGATGGGGACGATCACCATGTACAACATATTGTCAAGCAGGAGAGCGATGCACACAATAACTAAAATAAGCTTTCGTTGAGCTTGTGGCTCCTGTACCTTTGTCCATACTATTTCCTTCAACTCCCCCAGTTCGAGGTTTATTACAGGAATCTTTATCGAAGACATGTTTATCGTTTGAAGTTGCTAACTGGTTTATAACTCACTCAAGCGTGTTTGTGTTTATTTTTATGAAAAGATTAGTCGTGGCTGGTTTAAATTCGATGTTGATCGAAGTATTTCTTTAAATTTTCTTGATATTTAGAAATATGATATTCATCTCAGCAGAATGAATTTGAATTATAAACTTCTCAAATATTCCTTTTTATGCGAAATTTGAACTTTATTTTTAAGGCTTGAGTATGTTTTGCATGTTATTTTTATGTCAAAACAAATTTTGTAATTGTAGAAGGAAACATTGTACTTTCTTGCTGATGCCCAGAGATGATGGCCTGTGTTTTGTTGCTGCTTGCTGATGATTTGGCTTCGGATGATGGAGGATTAACAGCAATCGAGACGACGCGCATCAGGCCGAGCCAGGGGAAACCTACAAAAGCAGATCACCCTCATTAAAAAAAAAAACATATGAAAAATTTCAAAGAATTTTGACAACGGCCTGACGACCATGTAGTGAAATTCGATTAAGGGGGAGCCCTAGCCCGGCCTGAATAACGCAACCGCCTCGGTATTTACTTGCTCTGTAATACCTCGTTATTTAATCTTAAACTTTTGTTTTATCACCAGTGAGCCCTCTAATTAATAAGACTTCTTTGATATGATATACATTGCTTAAATATAGAACATATAGAAAAGCATTTTACTTGGGCGTCCTGTTTCACGAAGATCACAAAGTCGATGAGCGAAGTGTAGGTCATACGTTTAATTATGCAGTGCCGGATGAGGGCTCCCCTTCTATCTTTCATTTACCACTGGCTTAAATGACATAATTAATGTATATCATTTAACTTAAGTAAATGTTCACTTTCTTTTTAAATAAATAGCTTATTTTATTAATACCAAAAGGATCGACGCTCTGGATTTCAATTCTCAAGTATTTAGAAAAGTTAGCTTGTTAACTGTCTTGAGATATATTAGTGTGTAAGTCGGGCAATTAATTATTAAAGCCATATTATTTTTTTGGAAACTATTAGTAGAATAATAAAACAGTTTCTAGAATACGCTTGAAACAGCATATCAGATTAGTTCGCTCCAAGTTAAATTTTTTAGAATGCTCGTTCCTTAGAATTTGCATATTATATTAAAAAGTTACTATTTAAAGTGTTAATATTTCATTTTCTATTTAATAACACTGAGTGCACGAACTATACGTCGATATACATTCCACTACATAATGAATTGACTAATTTGAAATAATTGTAAATTATTCCACAGTAAGAATTAATCTTCTCAATAAACTTACAAGAAGGTGCCCAGATACGCGGGTCCTTGATTTCCTTGAAACTGTTAAAAATTACTTTTTACGCAAAATAATGAGACCCGTGCATCGGCGTTTTATTGAATAGGCCCTGGAAATCAAGATTTTCACCGTTTCATATTGATTTTATACATTAGTGTATATCTATATATATGCAACAAAAGCAATTATACAAATATACATTGTGAGTATGTAGAGTGATGAATATCTTAATTTTCAGGGCCTATTCAAACTCCGATACGGTCCCGTTATTTTTCACAAAATGTATATCATGAAATTTTTGTAAAAAATCCAGAACCCGCATGTCTGGTCAACTTCTCGTTAGTATAATGGATTGTATTTTTTAACAGATTTTACAGCTTATAATTTTTTATAGTCATACTTGGCAATACGTAGAATAACACATGTAAAAAGAAAGTGTCTATAGACTTATATTTATGTAAAGTGAGAACCATTTGTATCTAAAAGCAACAATTACTATATTTATAGACCTGTTGTGATTTTATATTCTGTAACTTTAGGTTAACAATTAAGAAAAGGAAAAAATATTAAAAAATATAAAGGGTGATATGAAATACTCAATAAATTTGTTGAATAGAATTTAAAATGCAAAGAAATAGAGTCTTTATACTTCAATTGGTTTAACGAATTATTAAAAAGCTATTTATAGTTATAAACGCTAACATTTTCCGTTTAGTCAACAGTAGTTCAATACGCAATGCCAAGTAAATATAATCATTAAAAATAGTCTTAATTCAAATAAATTTCTAAGCTTGTTTATTTAAAAAAGTTATTTATATCTATTGTATATTAAAAGTAATAATACATTTTCATTTCTGAAAGATGTATAAATTTAACAAAAATCTAGCAAAATAATAGAGTAAGCTATAGGCACAGGCTCAGTAGAAAAGTGTAGGATATAGTCAGGCGATTTATACACGTAATTATTCTTATTTTTAACTACACCTTTCTTTAACTTTTTCATTGATTAAGACACTTATATTTTTAAATTCTTTTTTTTATAGTCGTGCACGATTTGCAATAAATATAATAAACCTTAGAGCAGGTGGAAAAATTTACTTGTAATATTTGAAAAAAAATCTATAGCTGTTCCAAATTTTCCATTTTCGTTAGCCTTGGAATGACTCGAAAAGACAGTATTCTAAGAAATATGCTTTTTCGGTAACTACATAAATTTGACGATACGATGGTATTTTTTCGACGCAGCAATAAGCTTTTCGAGGTGTCCATAAATGTTATGGGACACGATGGAGATATTTGAAATAGAGGCACTGAATGAAAGAAAACTTACCAGAATTGTTAACAAACTTCTGTCTGAGGGAACTAGCGAGGCGCTGGGGACCCGCGAAGGTTGGAAGTCCCGCAAGAAGGCCGCTCAGAGTGGCAGCCACGTCTGGCGGCTGTGACTCTTCGTCCCTCGAGTCGTTTACCGACTCCGTAGCGTCTCTCAAGCCCGGGCCCTCCACCTTTTCAGCCGAGTCCTCTACCGAGCCTGCAATCACACGAGAACAAAAAAGGCATTTTAAAATTCTGTAACTCATCAACTTTTCTGTAAAACATCAGCTTTACAATGTGCACGAGACGATGTCAGGATTTTTCGCGTCGCGGAATTATTGTTGAAAATCCATTCTCGAGCAGGCGGCCGCTATATATGTAGTAGAGGCAAGGTTCTTTAAAAACAATTATTGCTACTGATGAGAGATAAAATCTAGTCTTTCTATATTTGATTAAACTTAAGTTCATGTGTAAATGTGCATTGAATAATATTGAATTAATGTTTAATAGATCAATGTTATCGAGTATCAACGAATCAAAATTATTTTATCAAACACTATGTTACTTAATACATACAGTGGATCTAATTTATAATTATACACGCCAGATAAATATATAACTTTAGGACACAAGTCATTAATCTTCTTTTTTTGTTTATAAAAGTTGAATGAAGCTAGTTTTTTATAACTAAATGTGGATAAAATTAGATAAAAGATTAATGTTGATCAATAAACTCGTTAAATAATTCGGTCCTAAAAAGAGTATTAATATCTTCGACAGAAAATGGCGGCGATTCATGCGCCGTCAAGGAGACGCCATTTTTCTTTACGAAAACTGGTCCGATTCACCCAATTTCACGAATATTTTGAAAATCGAATTGATGCGCAGATATAAATAAAATTAAAAAATGATATAAATAACAATGATAGATTATTAGAGTCTCGTGCAATTGATCATGGTCTAATTAATTAAACGAGAAAAAAAATATAGAACATGCAGTAATTAAAACAATTAGAATAGTATTGTTAATGACTATTGATAATTAAAACAATCGGTAATGATCAGGAACATGCGCTTATTTTATCGATAAATGAGATGAAATCTAATATGGGACAATTATAACCGACCTTGCATTAAAGATTCAAAAGCCAGATCGAATGCCCCCATTTTACGATCCAATGGATTGAGAAGAAAATGATTCGTAGGAGTAAGGAGCGATGGAAATGTGCTTAGCTAATCCAATAAAGACATAAAAAGGGGAAAGATAGACTTCGAGACGATTGAACTCTCGAGAGTTTGCATCCACTTCGTCAAGGTGTCGAAAGTAGGACAGCTTTATATATAGGAAAGAAAGGATGAATGATTCAATGTTGCGACATATATATATTCACCATAGCCAAAACCGTCACGTACAAGCACAGATAAATACAAAAAAAAGAAACTTGGGCATCTATAAATACGGACAGTAGACACACAGTGGGCCGAGAGCGCCTTAACTTTTGTAGCTTTATTCGCGTGTATAAGGCTGTAAGATAATGATCCGAGATAGTGGCGAGAAAACGGGCCGCCGCGTCGGGGTAATGAAAATAGAAATGATAAGGAGAGCGCGCACCAAGTGGTGGCCGCGGACAAAAAGAGACTCGTCGTCGCGCGCTCGCGGGGCCAACAAATATAACGAGCGAGCATGAAATTACTTTTCTCCGCGCGGATCGATCGGACAAATTAGGTGAGGGGGGCGCGGGTCGGGGGGCTTCGGCAAACGCAAAGAAAGACCAAGATAATAGAGAATTATATTTGTCTTTGGCGCTGCGCTGCGTCTCGCGAGCTCTAAGAAAATTATCGCGAGCTTTGCCGTGCGCGTACTTTTTCTTTCCCACCGCGCACCGAGTCAACTTGTACGTGTACATGTAGCGGTGAACAAAGTTTCGTGACGGAAGGTCGACACTTGGCTCGCGCGCTCCTACCGAATAAACACGATTCCACATATAATCAATGTATTTTAGTTCCCATAGGAGAAAATTGAAGAGAGTCGGTGCACACGCACGATACACAATGGCTTCTCGAACTCAAATCGTCTCGGGCCGAGCTATTGATTTTGTTCTTAAAATAATCGGATCCGATAAATGAATAACGCTTCGAATAGAAATAACGAGATACGTATACCGACAGCATCATCGAGTTTTTCCACTCGGTCCCGGGAAAAAGAACTCGCGTAGAGGACAAAGTGTAGTGCGCGCCCGAGGTTGGATAAAAAAAGAAAAATTTTCAACTGGAAGCGACGAATCGATAAGATGTGTGTGCGACAGCAAAAAAGAGAGAAAAAAAAACACCTGAATTTCCGCACTTGGCAACAGCCGCTCGACATAAGTGTAGCCGTGGTACTAGGGCCTAGAAAATAAATGCTACACAGCCCCCGATGATTGGAAAAATCGCAGGCTCCACTTAAAAAGCCGAGGAAAAAAAAAACAAAATAATCATCGAGGAATCGATCGGCAGTCGGGATTTCGCGGCGCTGCGTCCCCGTTCCGCGAGCCAAAACCTATCCAGGGCCGCGATATAGAAGCGCTAGAGGATCGAGCCGACCCCCGCGAGCATTGAAATCTCACGCACGCAGCGTCACGCAAACTTACGCCCCCCGCACCTTCGATAGAACGGACGACCGCGCGACTTCCGCACCGCCCCCCAAAAACCGACAGCCAACAAATTCACGATATTCTCAAAACCCTCGCACTCCGAGTAACGCAGTTTTCTACCAAGTTGGCCAACGGTGACCGTATACGCGCGCACGAGCGGGAGTACCGATATTGGGCAGCGACGGACTGGCCGCGGAACCGAAAGAGGACTCGAGGAGGATTCGACGAGGATCACCGCGCGCTGGCCAAAAATCGAGGAAATATCGGGGAAAAAAAGCGAGAGAGGCGGTGCGTACAAATAATGGTAATGTGCGTACGGAAAAGACATATAGATCGTTGCAAAGAGATATTGGTCTAATACTTACGCAGACCGAAGGGCTCTCGATGAGCAGGGGCGTCTCGCTTAGGCTGGACGTGTGTGTCTCACCTTCGGGGTTGCTTTCGAGCGTCTGCCCTCGGAGTCCTCCCCGCCACTGCCCCAGGAAGCCTCCCCCACCATCTCGGCCGCACGGCTCTCCGTGACGAGCAGCGCCCCTTCCCCCACCCTCGGCCCCTCTCTCTCTCTCTCGCTCTCTCGCTCTCCGTCGAGCGCTAGTGGAGAGCGCCCCACAGCGCCAGAGAGAGAGAGAGAGAGAGAGTCGCCCCCGCCCGAGGGGCGCAGCCGCGCGCAATCCCCAGGATCTAGCGAAGGGGTGGGAGGCGCGGCAGCGGTCCTCTTCAGCAGCAGCAGCAGCAGCAGCAGCCACCGCTCGACTTTTGCGCGACCGAGGGGGAGAGAGAGAGAGTGAGAAGGCGAGGGGGAGGAGGGCGGAGGGACCAGGTACGCGCGTCCGCGGTCGATGCTGCACGGTATTTCTGGCACCAGGTCGATAGCTCACCTCGAGCGCCCTCACCTGCGCGCGAACGCAAGAGCCGTGCCGTGCGAGAGCGACGGAGACAACAAGACGGACAGAGAGAGAGAGAGAGAGAGAGAGAGAGAGAGGGTAGAAAGCACGTACGCGGACGCGCGCCACCCCTTCGACCTCGGCTGCGCTTTTCGAGTTTCGGATATACCTGTCTGCGTGTGTTGTCTGTGTCTCTCTCCCTCTCTCTCTATCTCCGTCTGTGTATGGGTGTGCGAGCGCGCGTGGGTGTGCATATGCGATACGTGACGTGGACTCACGGGGTCTCGCGGCTTCCGAGCTACGGCACTGCGACGACGCTTTGCATACTTTTTATTCTTTTGCCTATTTCTCTATGTCCGTCTCTCTTTACACGTGTGCGTGGGTGTGTGTACGTTTCGACTGAATCTTCTTACTCACCCTAGACAGGACACGGATATATTCATCTCGTATATGTGGTTGGATAAAGGAGGTGAGACTGTATTATATAGCCGCTTCTGTTATAAACAGCATTTATTAGGTTGGCATTGTATATGCGGAAGCATCCTAGAAAACTTTATTCTCTAAAAAGCTGAATAATGTCGAGAAACTTTTTGCTCGTTAGAGGCTTTCGTTTTTTTTTTCATTTGTTTAATGAAATGCAGCTCTTTCACGTTTGTATTGGTGTATCGAATGACGCAAGTTTCGTTTCCTGCTGAATTGGATTCTACCGCTGCAATTGAGAATGGCGAAGAGACAACGATTCGAGCCCGCCTTTTCGCGCGAGTTCACATCTTTACTAAAGAACATATTTTGGTGACCTCGTCCAGTTTCAAACGTTGCTTTAACTTTTTAATTAATCATGATTTACCTTATATACCTTGTTCTCCATTGTTTAAGGTCGTCCTATTTACGCTTTCACTTGGTGCTAATCGACGATGAAGGCCTACGTTGTTGCTTTTGTATACAGAGCAGGTGTAGCTTTTACATCGATGTTTATGTCTAGCTATATATACTTCGCAATCGTCAAATCGAATTTCGTGTATGCATGTAATACTTTCATTGTCTCTCTCAGAAGCTTTTTAATTCAAAAGTATTTAAGTCAATGTTTCATTTCATCCAAAAACATCAAGAAAATTGGAAACTTGATATTTGTCATTTACAATGAATAAAATTTTTTTTGTAGAGAAAAGAAACCTTTCGGCCTTGAGCTCTTTATAATCTTTTCATAGAATCATTTGTTTCGAGTAAAGATCTTGCTTTTATAATAGTGTACGTCATACACGAAAATGTATACATTTAAAGCTTAAGTATATGAATGGTTTTGAATATCAAGTGACAAAAACTTCTGAATTTTTTTTTGCTTTACCATCTCTAAAGAGATGAGACATGTATAACCTGATACCGTACCGAGACTTCTGAAAAAACTGTTTTAAGATGAGCGTGTGGGAGACGTGAATAATAAACAGCTCGCAATAAATGAGAGTACTAAATTTTAATATTATTAGTTCGCCGCATCATGATATTATTACAGTATTTATAGAATTCATAATAATAAAATTTCAAACTAACCGGCATAAAGTACTTGTCTTCTTAATTTGTTTTCTGATTAATATTATTACTTCGCTATTATTTACATATTTTTCTTTAAAAATTTTATATCTGTCAATGTAATATGAATTTAAAATAAAATTATTAATAAAAATATACTCTGTACATTTTCCATTATAATAAGATTACATTACCTTATATATTTTTGCAGCTTTACATTTTCTATTTTTATCCTTTGCCATAAATTTCCTAGAAACATGAACATCAATGTTTTACATATTTTCTTGCTATCAAATTATTCTATTATACAAGAGTAGTGGATTGTATAAGGGACGGTATTGATTTGCTGGCCCTAATTGAGTATGTTTCAATTTTTTACGGAAACCTATCACACGCAATACCATTAATCTAATTTCAACGGTTATATATAAATTCTAATTTTAAGGGTTTTGATTAATGAATTCTTATGTCCAGATTTCTTTTTGTCCATCATCTTTGCATATTTTATACATATAAATCTTAATCCAATTAAGTTTCAAATTTAATTAAATTATATATAAATAACTTAAGCGCACTAAACATTTTTAATGTATTTAATTTTACCACTGTTTCGATTATTTTTCAGTGTATTTTTATTGCTCAATTGGAATTAATAAGTTTTGATGAATTTTTCATTTAAAAAAAAGTAAAATTTGTTTTAAATTAAAATTTATTATTTTCTTTTTTAAAAGCTTTATTGTCCTTACGTTTAAGCTATATATCCATTAATTTATTAACAAAAACTTTTATTATTGAACTAATCAATATAAGCTGATTTGAATAGTGAGTACTTAATTATTATTTATAATTCTATCGTTATATTTATTAATTCATCGTGCCTCTACCTTCTTCGTACAACTACATTGAAAGTTCTGCAGAGTGATTAGGAAATGGAGATATTTTTTGTTCGATGAACCCTCTACATTTTACATCGAGCGCCATACACGACGTTTCGTTGAGGTTCCCGCGCAAGGGAGGCATTGGAGAGGCATTTTCCACTCTGAGAATTCAATAGTTGCGCGTCAGAGCATTGAACTTACTTGAATTTAAAAAAGAAAATTTTCAATATTTTCACGATTATATACAAAGTATTTTACGTATCAATTTTTAGAACAATATTTTCCAAAGAATCTATAATAAAAATACAAGATTTTTAATTTATGCAGAATTTAAACATTTGTTTAAATGTTTATTAAAGATCATCAAAAGAATTATTTATCCTGGATATTTTATAGTGCAAGTATAATCTTGATTAATAAGTGAATTCATTTTTTTAAAAAAGGTTTTGAAACAAACAAATGACACAGTATAAATAGAAGCTTGTGTAAATCTTTGATGAAAAACCGATATTTAAATGTATTCAAGGATGCGGGTTCAGAAGCTCTTCATACAAAAGATGAAAAAATTTAAAAAATGCCCATTGCTTTCTAAATTAAACTGAAAAGAGAAAATGATAGTGGCCCTCCAAAAAAACGCATATAACAATCATAGTGGTTAACAGTATATAACAATATTTATGTAAATCAAACAAATTTATCTTTTTTAAGCTCCTTTGGTAGTTTGGCAAATGGATGGAAACATTGAGAAAATTAAAAGTGAAAAATGCCAAATGATCGAAATGGAAGTAGATATAGGACGAGAATTGTCAGACATTGATTAGGGATTCAAAATATTTTTAAAATTAAAAGAGTTTTGGCGGTTTCCAATAGCATCCCATTTCTCCATCGAAAATGGAGTTTTCTACTCCTCTACACAGGTTTTTCGCAAATTTTTATTAAATAATGAACATGATATAGATTATTTATGAATCACGAGAATTTGAATGATCTATTTACAGTTAGGGTGAAAGTGCCGGCTTTGGCCATCTTAGTGCCCGTTGTCGACACACTTTTTGAGAAAATGCTGTAGGATTACAAATTAATGTATTATTATATCAATTGCCCTATTCAATCGAATTATCATTTAACTGTAGATATTACATTTTCAAATTCAACACTTTATATGTTTAGAAAATTTATTCAAAACATGGACTCAAACAGGGCAGTAGCCAAAACAGGTACATACATATACCCTATTTTTATTATTGCAATAAAAACTTTTAAAACAATAATATTTACATTTTCAAATTTTTTTTTTATTAACTATAAAAAAAAATTAAAAGCAAAAATAATTAGAAAAACATTTGTACAGAACAAAATTTATTTTTGTTAAGATTATACAAGCTTGTCACGTACTGCGATGCTAAATTATTTTATTGCGTTTACCTCGGGACAGAGATTATCTAGATAAAAATCTACTATGCTAAGGACTTCCTTTTTGAAGGCCAACCTTCACTTTATAATTAATTAAAATAATAGAGTATTTAAAAATCCAAAATTAATTTCGAAATAGTTTAGTAAAATTTTGAATAAGATAGCACATATTCTATCAGTTATATACATACATATAGTTCTTAATGAAAGTTTCCATTTTGAATATGTAAGTGTTTGAATTCTGAATCATGGTTTTTGTTGATAAAATCCAAATTTATCTGTGGACAGCAGATCTCTAATCAATTTTTTTTGTGTATTTTAAATACCTATTATAAAAATTCTGAGAAATTAAAAATAAAACTTTACATGAAGGTGTACATTGTCGATTCAGTGGAATAAGTTCTATTTCAACTTTTCAGTCCAAAAAGGTTCTATCTTTTTTTTATTTATGTGTAGTTTAGACTGAGAGCATGGTCTACACATCAAATTTGATGCTTTGGTCATCGTGTGCTTGGCGTATTTTTTTCGCAAAACAATAAGCCTTTCGAGCTCTGTAACTCTTTTAAAACGTTGTAGAGAGGATGAGAAAACAGTATTGTAGAGAGTAAATCGTGAATAATTCATTGACTTTTTGTATTAATTAATACAAAACCCTACGATAACTGACTCTGTCGTTTGTTTAAGGGACACGATAACTGACACACTCACTACATTGTCAAAATTTTGATTTATAATAAGATTAATATACAGTCAATAAGATAAATAAATAGTTTGAGGATCATTTTCTTGTAAGCATAGCTTAAAATAGATATTCTGTTATAAAAATGTATACCATAAAATATTTCACACATCTAAATGCTTTTACTAAACAACTAAAATAACGTGGACAAAAGTATCTTATTAATTTCTGTACAATAACATTTGTCAAGATAAACGGACATATTCATGATTTCCTGAAAAATTTCCAAAGTCGTTGATCACCTACTGTTAGTGAATATGCAAATGTATGAAGTCACAGATGGGAATAGAGAATTTTTGCGAAATCAATAAACCGAGGCGACGTGACGAGTGACTAATTAGCTCCAGTTTCTGTGACGAGTAGAGCAAAGAGGAAACTATGTACTAACACAATTTAGCGGTTAGTTATGCCGAAATTCCCACAAAGATAAACTTGTTTACATTTTGCGTTTTAGAGGTGCACAGAGAATGTTTAATGTAGCAATTAAAAAATGAAATGTAGAATGAAAAACACTTGGTTTAAATGGTTAAGAAGATTATATTATATTTTTTAAATATCTTTTGTATTGTAGAATATATCACTTTATGAATTCTAGGAAGGATACTTTCATTTTTAAATTATACCATCATGAATAGTTTTAAGCTATTCGAGTTGACTTGATTCGTAGATGGCAGTTTCTATTACTCTTTTTTTAAATTCTCTTCTTTTTGCATATTCATACATTAATCATTAGTCATGGATACGGCAAAGGCTTTGTCGGAATTTACTAAAACTTCCAGGAACTTTCCAAGATTCAAAAATGATAACTTAACTTCTTATACTTAAAACATTATAAGAAGTTAGTGGCAAGTTTAAATAGTGCATAATTCCAATAATTCGGATGTCTTTTTTCAATTAAATAGAAACAAGCAATATCGTATCGATCGCTCATCCTTTACGGTAATTTTATTTCTCAGAGAAATACAAATCGCAGTCAACTAAAACCTCTATAATAAATGTTACATAAATAACGGGATTGGCATTTCTTGAGATTCTTTTGCGAATACGACCGACACGTGTCACTCTTTTTTCGCTATCATTATCATTAGCATAAATTAATACAAATGACATTATAATATGAGAACCACCGCATAAAAAAATTTGATGCAAATTTACATTGTCTCGAGTCTTAGACAATATACCATAGATGCATAGGATATCGAATGTCTTTTTTTTTTTGTTTTAACCAAAAAAGATAAATATCGCCTACACTTTTCTTTTCTAGTCGCACTACAGCGTAAGCAAAAAAAAAAAGGTATAACGGCGGCAGGTTGTTTAGAAAAGCTTGTGACTGCAACCTGGTTGGGAAAATAAACGGAATACCGCCGCGCTCGTAAAACTCTACGTGTGTTTCGTGTGTGTGCGGGTGTGTGTGTGAAAATAGAGTCGCGCGGCGGACAACAAAAAAAAAGAAGCCTCAACGCGCGTTTCAAAATCCGAAAATCGTTAAGGAGCCATGCAGAGAGACGCAACACACACACACACAAACTACAGGGCCCTCATCCGAGCTTTATCCTAATTATATACAGTGTGATGGGTAATTCGACGACCTTCCATTTCGGAGCTACACGCACGTTGGCAAAGTCAATTGGGTAGCATTAGGATAGGGACTGTACGAACGCATAATGCAGAGAGCGCGGGATCATCGTATATACCGGAGGAAATCCTCCGTACGTATACGTATAGGCGCGCGCGTAGATTTGCCTGCGAAAGTAATTTCGAAACTCGCGCGTTTGCGATGAATCAACGCGACGCGTCCCTCTCTCTCTCTCTCTATACAACACACATATATATAGAGTGGTGCAGGAACGCGCGTGTAGGTATTATACGGCAGCGGCTCTCCTTTTCACCGAGTTTGCGAAACATAAGAAGCGCGCTCGTCGGCCGCCGCGATGTGTTCTAGTTCTTTAACCGCGCCTCCGTATTTCAAGGAAGCAATTTGTCCCTTTCCTTTTTTCTTTTTTTTTTTTAACGCGCGCAGCTCCGGCAGCTCGTCGTCGCGCCAGTTACATCTTCAATCGTCTCTCGGCGGCTTCTCTAATTCTCTAGCGGCGTCCTCTCACTTTTTCTACATTTTTTTTTTTTTTCTTTCTTGCCACTCTAACTATACCTATACCTGCTCTTTCGTAGTTTCATTACACCTCCGCTCGAAATTGCCTATCAATCTTTCGCGCGTATATGCTTCCTCGCTCATTTTCAATCCGGCTCCGCTTTTATTCGCTGCTGCAGCCGCGGCGCCGTTTATTCGCGCGCGATCACGCTTGGCTTCTGTACAAGCTTCCACGGAATCCTCGCTGCAGTATGTAATATACATGTAGTTGAAACGTCAACGTTAGATTCATGCATGGTTATGAAAATAGTTTAGCTCTATTTGTAGAGAGACGCGCTTCAACTTTTTTAATGACTCGGAGAAACGGATAATGAAAAGTTTCCCTTTGCTATTGTATATATATAGATTATCTTCTTTATTTTCCTATCATAACAAAATAATGGAAATGCTTCATTTATATATTAAACACATCGGCAGAGTCAAAGTGCAGCCACTCCAGCTCGATCCGAAATCTTTATAGTTGAAAAAATGCGCCCGCGAGCATAGCAACTATTTCATCAGTCTGCCAGAGGTGCAGACTTTGCACACATAATAATATCCATTCTCAGGAGTTTGCTAAATTCAAGCGTTGCTGGATCGGCCTCGCTATACTGACGCAATATATATATAACACTGGCTCCTTGCTCCTTCCGAAGAGCAAAGGCACTCGAGGCGACCGCCTCTGGCAGCAGATCGCAGGATCTCTCTCTCTCTTAAAGAATATATGCGCGCGTGCAGTGTATACAGGCGCGGGTGGATCAATCGGGGGTATTATCAAAGTACTTATTTGGAGCGAGCTGCATCCAGTAGTAGTTGGTCCCCCATTGGCCACTGGCGACGGCGGCAGCGGCGGCGGCATCTTTTTCCCTCTCTCGGCTCTTTATAATACAGCGGCAGCAACAGCAGCTCCTTTTTAATTGTGTCGCTTTTCACCCAATTCCCATGCTCTTGCAATCTCGCACAGCCGAAGCGCTTCCTCGCGACGGCGGCGGCGATTCAGTATATATACATATAGTAGGATATACGTTACACGGGTCTGCCGGGACGGGATCCGTGCGAACGCCGCGCGAAACTACGCCGCCGCCGACGGCGCGGCTTTAGCGCTCTCTCCTCTCATTATATAGTGCGGCTCTTCGTCTTATATAGGATACACGTGTATATAGAGTCCAGCTTTGACTTTATTAATGAAGCGGTCGAGTCTCCCTTGCGCATAACACAGGTGACACTCGCCGTGGATATTTTCAGATTCATCGCGGCAGCGGCGGCGATCGCTCTCTCGCTTCTCCCTCTCTACTCGACTGACTTTCTTTTTTTCTCTCTCTCTCTCTCTCTCTCCTTCTCTCTCCGATGCCTTTATCGCCTCCGAATTATCTTGTTTCGCTTTGTAACGCTTGTCTGCGATAATCTCGGATTGTAGCTGCGCCTCTCTCTCTCTCTCTCGTTCCCTTTCCTTCCCCTGGACGCGGGCGCGCGCACACGCTCGCTTTATGGGAAACGCTCTATGGAGCTCATTGTAACTTTGTCCATGTGCGCGCGGGTACGCAACGCGACCGCCTCGATTCTTATATAACGTACCAGCAGCGCTTGCTTCTTGTGCTATTCCGAGAAAACATTCAGGGCTCGACGTCGGCACCCGCGGTATTCAGCTGCTTTTTTTTTTGCCCATACCTGCTCTGTAGCTGCGCAGTTAATTGTATATCTGTTTGACGTTCAATTATGCGTTACTTTATATATATACCCATCGACCACGCAATGAATGTATATGTGCGCGGTAAATATTTCAGCCTTTCGGTGTAACGAAGAGTCTACTTTTTACTATTGCAACAGGTAAAGATCATCACCGCGACTGTATAAGCCTGGGTGATCGGACACTTTGAGGAAGTCTAATATATACGCGCGGTTAACTAACGCGAGTGAGAGTCGCTGAGGCGATCCGCTGCATAAATTAAAGTAAAATCTAAGATTGTACACGCGGGCCGTGCATGTACTGGATTCGACTGGATGATATGTAACATCTTGTAACCTGGCCAGATGAATGATAAATTCTAATTTGGCACCTATCAAATATCCTGTCAATCAATCATTTATACGTTCAATTTCTAAAGTTGAATGGAAATTTTGTTTTTGTATTAGAACACCCTACATTATTCTGCAAGTTATTATTTCTTACCTTTCTTAAAATTCATATAGCTGGAATAGCTTCTATTTCTTTTCTGATTGTATAGGGTTCGAAGCTTTTGGAATAAAAATTATCGATATGAAAGTCATTATGTTTTCAAAGATTTTCACAACATTACGGAATAAAAAGTTATTATGCTGATGTAAATATTTATTAAGAAACAAAATGGCTTAGAGATGAAAAAATTATATAAATTGATTAAAAAATAAATATTTATTATAGCAATGTTTCAATATCTGCGCCGGATAGCCTATAGAATGTATTCTAATTCTCGAATGTACGAGGCGAGCATAATCTTTGATCCATTCTGAAATAAAACTTTGGTTCCGCACATTTTTTAAAAAGGTACTATGATCTGGAAAGTTATGAAAAAAAAAAAACAAGGAAAGCTACAATATTGGCCTTCGGTACAACTCGCTATATTCAACGAGGTCGAATCGAATTTCATACTTGTTGCAGTAAGAACCTATGTTTATCCGTCTTTCGTTATGCCCATAGAGATCCAAAGGGGCAATTATATATTTTCTTGAAAAAATTTCTCGGTAACTCTCTCTCTCTTTCGAGCAGCAGCAGCAGCAGCAGCAGCAGCGGCGTCATAACACAGATCGATGGGGTGAATTTTCTCGTGTGCACTTGGCAGAGGAGCTCGTCTCGGCTCGGCAGCACCCCCCGTCGAATTGGAAATGGCAAGAGAACCAGCCGCCGGCGCGCGCTGTTTCCAGCTGGGCCGAACGAGCCCCCGGGGCTCCTACCATCGCTATCGAAGACTCGGGGGCTACGTAGCTCGCCCTCTCCCTGCATTCGTATAGCCCCGTACTCCGTACACGTATACGAGAGCGCGGGGGAGAGAGGGAGAGATTGGAAATGCAACGAAAAACCAGCGGCCTGTGTTTGATCCGCAAATACTGTAATTACCCCGGAATATTATATTAGGCGAGCGTCGCGCCCGTTACCCTCTCCCCCCCGAAGAATCGTAGAGCCGCCCGCCCACGAGGGGCTAGTCCTTCGCTCTCTGCATGCGCAGACGGATAAAAACCTATGGTAACTCTGGCTCGCGCGATTCCGATCCCAGTATATATATGACGACCGAGCTGAATATGACAGGCTAATACGGACCGATTTCGAAAAGGGGATTCGCGCGCTTAACGGGAGAATAAGTGCTAAAACGGAGTCGTTTGCAGAAGCTGGTAGTACGTGCGTCTACGTATATATCAGAGTCGCGTGCGAGAACATTGCGAAATTGAAAAGTCGCCCGCGTGATGTGTGTGCGTGTGCGTGTGTATGCAGCCACTACGAGGAGCCGAAGACAACGAAAAATGTCCGCGCGGAGATTGTGGAATAAGAGCCGGCGCGACGTGCGTTGTGTATAGTAAACCGAGAGCGCGCACATTAACGTTATACCGATCCAACCGAGACGATCTTTATACGCGCCAGTTACTTGTACTTATCTTCGGGTTGTAATAAAAGCGAATTTTCATTAGCGTTTGTTTGACTTGCGCGTGTAGCCATTTGATTTCGTTGCTTCCTAAAAGCCGCATATATGCCTATAATTAATCTGTGCTCGCTTAATGTGTTTTGTATTATCCAAGCCAGCCCTAATTGAAATGTACAAATCATAATTGCTCACTATTACGCTTCTACTGTTCATTATTATCTAACGCTGTACACATCTTTGAAAATACTGTCTTATTACCGGTATTACTTAACGGCATTTGGTTCTCAGATTTCGAACCTTTTTAATCATATTATACCTTTCATAATTATATACCTTTGTTTTAAATATGATACGAGTACGTGTCTTGTCCTAGCCAGAAAAGCGTATGATGACATATAAGTATTGTATATATTTCAGATTGTAATCGAATAAAGATCATGACTATAGCGAGCGAACAAGTCTTCCATCAAATAGTATAACTTAATAGATTGGTGTGTAAGACAACGGAAAAGTTAAATTGAATACTCGTGAGAAAAAACATAATGGGATTCAAAGGACCATTATTAAGTCACCACGACTATTGAATGACGCAAGGAAGAAACAGTTTCGAAGAAAATCGCGAGATACCATTGAATGTTGAGCAATCCGCTTAACTTCGATGTTGACTTGGAAAAGTCATTTGAATGAACTTGTCTATTAGTTCAAAATACAAATTCGACCCGCTGTAATTAAATAAAGAAACTTTTGCGAATGCAGTCAGTGGGAATAATGTGACTATTATAGTCCATGAATTGACGAAGCTTACCTCGTTTTGCTTTATAACCGACTCAATAATATTAAGTCAAACATATTATTGAGATATTAAAAATTAGTAATGAAAATAAAAATACAATTTCATTCTTAAATATATATTATTATAGTATTGTGTGAAAAATACGTTTTAGTATAATTATGTTGAATGTTTCGAATGCATCATAAAGTGAATCCACGTACTGAGCTAAAATACTAAGCTATTTAAACGAGATATCAAAAAATTGACTTTTACGAAACAGAAGGAAAAGCATATACTCTCTTTCTAAAAATTCAAACGCATAGCCTAATTATTAAAATATGCAACATTAGAAGCCTGAGAAAGTATATATACATACTATGAAAAGAAAATAATGAATGTGTATTTTCGAATTGAAATTCCATTTACAAATAGAAGCATCCTGTAATTCACGATTTTAGTAGATTCTTCCTTCCTCTAATCTGTTTATATTACTTTCTCTTTCCTGCTCTCGTATAATTGTATAATTCGTACAAGCTACATTTCTAAGCTGTAGAAACGCTTCATTCATTACTATATAAATAGAAATTTATCGATTGAATAATTTGCATTCCGTGATCGTATCAAACACTATAACGAGGAAGCTTTGTTACCTAAAGTGATTTTAGATATGATTAAACAATGTAGTAATTACATAAAAAAAATTTCCGCTTCAAATACGAGATTGGTGGAGCACAATCGAGTTTTGCATCGATATTAATTTACAGCATAGCGTATTAAGTCATGTACTTACGTCATGTAATACAATTTTTTTCATGACCTATTATTTTTTGGGTATTCGCAATCCACTTGTTTCGGACTAATATTGATTTAACAATAATCTCAATTAACTTAAGAATGATTCACTTTCTAAAAATGACAGGTCATGACTCATGAAATTCTTATTCCGAAATGTATAATTCCATTTCAGAATTATATTTAATGTCCATCCAAAGTGCAAACCATTTCTGGCGTCCTTGTTTTAAATTGGAGTCGAATCTTTTTTCCCACCATTATAGTCCCATCAATATATTTAATAATAATTATACCGCTACTCATATGTAATATCTGCGATGTAATGCATTTTAACTTTCGTCTTGATCGATATTACTTCTAAAAATAAACTTAGTTTTCGAACTTATTTTTGAAAGTCCTTTAGTAATTTGTATAAAACCAAATTATATAGAGAATTTACAGAAAATAAAAAAGAATAAATGTTTCCTTAAACAAATAAAAATGGATTGATTTATTTATAACTATACATTGAGAAAAAGGATAAGTATTGCATTAAATGAATTGTTCATTACATTGATTTACATTACATTAATTTTCCTTGATTCGGTCGCTTTCGAAAAAATTCGTATATACCGTAAGCCATTTTGACAAGTGTATCAAGTGATTCATCGGCATCAAACGAATGTCATTTTCCAATTCAATTCAATTTCGATAAAAGGATTCGTCGATATCAAGAGATCCTTTTTCTCAGTGTGCACGCAGTAATAGACTTTGTACAAAGCGCTACGAATTCATTCATCAGGTTTTTTGTCACAAGGGTATAACAACACAGGAAGTAGCCAAGTGCTGACATTCGTTAGAAAGTGAGTGTGTTCCACCTATAAGACAATCTTGATTCTATTTCCTCATAAGGTCTTTCTTATTACCGTCCATAAATCCTTTCTGCAACATTATCATACACGTTCCGTAATATAAATGAAAAAAAAGCATTTACTTAATTCGCCTATAGATTATCTGCCGCGCGAGTCTGTAACCCGCGTATACAGAGGAAAGAAAAAAGAGTCTTCTTATCCCCCGCCGGCGAGAGATGGTACTACGGTATATCAAACGGTTTTCCCGAAAAAAGAAGAACAGAAAAAAGAAAACAATTTCATATTCAAATTGATCGCGTGGAATAGGTTAAAATGTAAGACTCGTATATGGAATGGAGGAGTCGGCCGCGTTGCGGACTTTCGCAACTCGTTAAAGATGCCGGTCGGGTGCGTAAGTAGTTACGGCGCGCTCATCCGGCAGAAGCGCGGAGGCTACGCTCGCGTCATAGTGTCCCCCCGCGCGTGCATGCGCTGGATTTTAAGCGCTCATATCAAAAGATTCAATGCAAGCGCGAGACCCAGTAAGTGTATAACCTTTCCCTTAAATCTCCGTTTCGCCGCGCATTCGGTTATAATCTTCCTCGCTTCCCCCCGAAACTCTTCGTCTGTCTTGTTCACCAACTCCGGCTTCTCCTTTTCCTTCTCGTTCGCCAGCTATACGCGTACATACATATATATATATATATAGCTGCATTACCGAGATGATACACACATAGAGACGCGCGCGGCGGTACAGTTCCTTGACAGGAGAAAGAAATATTCTTCGGATCCAGACGCGACCATTTTTTTTTGCCGTATACATACTCGCAGAAATCTCAAGGACTCGCTTTATTGCGATTTCATTGAAATAAGATCTCTTTGTACTGACTTCCAACTTTATACTTCTTTTATCGCTATCTCTCTTGCGAACAAGTGCGCTTTTAGCATAAAGTCATTTCACCTTTATTCATATTTATGCATTTTGAAATATACAAACGAATCAATTTAATACTTATAACGTGCGCAATAATTTTTTTCGGTGCGCTAATATTGATATTGAAAAAGAAATCTCTCGATCTATATCGTGTATTCTATCAGATTTCTCTGAAAAAGCGAAAGGAACGCCGCTAATTGATTTTACAATTCATTTAAAATAACAAACCTATTTTTATAGCTGTTTCAATTGATTGAGCTTCGATTCTTTGCAAGTGACAATCAGACGGAACAATCTAATCTTGTAATATACATGAATGTATCGGTCAGCGTATTCTATGCTTTCCAAGAAGAGCAGATTCATCGACGTTATTTCATAAGCGTATAGACGCGCTCGAAAAAAGTTAATGAATGGTTGAATAAACTCATAGGCGCAAGGTTGGCAATTATCTTCTCTGGGTTTCAATAACGAAGAACTTAAACAAAAAAAAAAGCATTATTACATCTTCCTATGTGTAATTTAAAAATGCTGTAACAACTTTTGTCCGCGCTCTTTCTTTCCACGGCCGCGGCGCGGTTGTTTTATGAAACGCCATAATTGAAAATTACGCAAATGAAAGCACACCGCGCGCTCGCGGCTTCTAAAAGTTTCGGATAAATGTTTGCCTTTTTCGTAAACGACTCCAATAATGTACACGCTACCTATAACTTTCTCGCTCGCTCTCGTCTTCGATGGCGCTCTGCACGATCACATTACGAAATGACGTCTTATGGGTATCGTACGCCAGGCGCAAAAACATTACAACCCGAGTGCGACTAACGAAGGAACTCGCTAAAAAATTTCTCGATCTTGGTAATCTGGACTCGGCCCGTCGGCGGCGACAACATAAAGGGGGCACTCGGGTTATTCTTTGGTCCGTTTCCTCGCTCCCTCGGTTTCTTCCCCGCTCGAGTTTCGCGGTGCAGCGCATCGTCATCGGTAGCAACAGCAGCAGCAGCAGCAGCAGCAGCTTGTCGGCGAGCCGCGGAAAGAGGAAAGGGAAGCAGGTCAGGCCTCGAGCGTCGGCGCGGTCGGCTTTTAACTGTGCGCGCCCCGTCGTCGTCGTCGTCGTCGGCGGCGGCGTTAAGGTCGCGGAGGGTCGTCGGTGTGCGCATAGCTATACTCGGGGCGCTCGGTGCTACGCTTCTATTATACGGAGCCGAGCTGCCGGATCGATTTGATACAGGCCATGGTCACCTATGTAAAGTAACGCGGACCCGCGAGCGCCGCTACTTACCAGCTTACTTCTGCCGTCTTTCTCTCGCGCCTTTGGCCCCTCTGGTCCCTCAGCTCGACGCGTGCATTTGGCGCCACCGACCGACTACCGATCGATCCCTTCCTCCGAGCGTCTCGCTCGTTTTGTTTTTGCCCCTTTCTCCGCTCTCTCGGCCCTTGTCAATTTTATTTTCCTCGTCCTTCTTTCTTAAAATAGTCGCGAGAGCTGCTAAGAGAGCTCGCACCGAGTTGCGCGGACTTGATTCGTCCAGGATACATTATACATGCGTACTCTCGCGAGGCTTGAATCTGGAGATGGATTAATATACAGCGAGCGCGTCCAGAAAAGGGTCGAGGGAATGTTCACTTTAGAGATCTGGCTTGAATCTAATAAACAGCGATATTAAATAAATTAGTTCTATTGTAAAGCTGTACTTCGTATCATTCACGGAAAACTCCAGAGAATAAGTACTACGACTAATTGAATCAGTCTTTGATAAATATTAAACATATTTTATCTTACGTATCATTTGAAATTTGAAATTGAATATCAAAAATTCAATAGCAAATAAAATGCCGAATGATAAAAGAGTAAAATCAATTATTACGGCTAATAAAGCACGAAATGAAATATTGTTACGTCATCGAGGTATAACGTGTATAGGTATGCTGTACTCGATAACGTCACATAAATGTTAACCTGCTATACTTGCTATACATTTTAATAAATTTTATATAGTCATACTTGTAAATGTTTATTCAATAAATAATTATTTCATTCTTTAATCGTTTAAAATTATTCTTTTATTTTAATAAAATTAAAAAACGAACGAGTTTTTTGCTCATTTAATCGATTGAATTGCACGAAGAAATAGTAAATGCTAGGCTAAACAATTGTTTTAAAAATAATACGAATTTTCAGAAATTAATTCGACAAATTTGTTATTAGTCAAACGAATAGAAAGTAATCAAATACTATTTGTCAATCATATTTTCCTTTATAATTTTATATTACCTACATTTGGCGGATATAAAATGTCATTTATCATATTCAATTATTCTTTGCATTTTTTACTCGATGCTTTTAAAAAAGTTATATAATCTATGAAATTTGGCGAAAGCATATATACGACAAATAAATATTATTGTCCTGTCATTTTGCAAATAATAAAATTTACGTTTTACAATTATTTGTGTGCGATGCTTGTAGCGATCGGCAGGTATTTCCCTGCATCTGAAAATCAATAAAAGTTGAGGTAATTCCTATGCAAATACCGTCGCGCGTCTTCAAAAGAAATAGAAATCTCCGAATATGACTGAAAAGTCGGAGAGTAGTTGGTCGAGGAAAAGTCTGAGAGAGAGAGAGAGAGAGAGTGATAAATTTCCCTTTCGAATTAGAAAATCGAGGCCCGCGGGCGGCGTTGGCCGAAGCAGCGCGGACACGAGCGATGTTCAATTCGTCTTTTCACACAAGGAACACACGCCCGGAAGAGAGTGATTTCGGAGCGATTTCGATGCTATATGAATTAAAACCTCTTCTCTCGCTGTTGCCGGCTGAATGTTGCAATCGGCCGCCTCTTACGAAAGATCCTATCCCCCTTTTGCATACTATATATATATACATCACTGACTTTATTACCGGCCTTAGAAATCGCATTTTTAACACTCGAGATCAACGAGTGGAGACGTTTTCCCCGCGCGCGAATTTATTCAGCCGCGCAACATCCAGACCAGAAGCTGCCAGTTTTATGATCCGATTTGAACGTTTTGTAATTGTGTAATAGACATCATCAAGAGAGCTGCTGCTGTTGCCCAGACAATTACCTGCTGCGCCGTTAAAACTACAACAAATACTCGGAAGATTATAAGAACTTTCTTTACTATTGTTGTAATGAACCATTGTACAGTCCAAAATCTGATATATCGTATATATATGGCTGACTTTCATGATTCAAACTTGAGAGTGTTGCATGTGCCGAGGCTTGAAGTTCGGAGCAAGGTCAGATCGCTTTCAATCCGCAGACGTCTTGCGAGCTAACTCAAAAGAGAAAGTGATGCATCAAGCAATATATATATATATACATGTATGTCGGAAAGTCTTCTTAGATCTGAAACGCTGATTATCCTATCAATAACATTTTTCCAAGTTGGTTTTATATATTTAATCATCAAACATTTATGTATGATTTTGATGGATATTCTCTTCCGCCGTTAATCAATTTGAACTTGTCTATGTAATTTACGAAATTACAGCTTTCCTGTGCAGTCATCCAGTATAGGCAACTTCACACGTCGACGGTTCAAGACATTACCGATGTACCCCAGACAGTAACATTGATTCAAAACGTGTCTATTGTCTGCAACATATGTATATGAGCGAATTTGAATATTCAATTGCTAGATTTGAAATAGAAATTCTAAATTAAAGTCGACGATGTTTCATCGCTGATAGTTTCGAAACAATTATATACCGAATGATAAATAATATGTTATTAATGTATAGTTCGATGTTCTAATTTTTTAGTTTTCGCGTACAAACTACATTCATAAATAGGTGCTTTTTACATAATGATACAAATAAAATGTTAAGCTACCGATAAATTTCAAACGGTTGATTAACTTTCGCAGTAAACTGTGCAATATTCGTGAAGTAACGGTATATTACTGCAAATATTGAGATAAGCCTAAAAAAGTACGGTAGAAAATCCGAAATTAATGGCAAATACACGTGCTAACGAGACTCGAAAACGAGTTTTTTCTTTTTTTTTATCGCGCAAACTTTTACTTTTACTACCGTGTGTTTGGCAGGAGACAAGAATATCATTTTGTCGCATATTGGACTTTTTTTTTCATCTAAACAAGTGTGTTGAACTTGCGAGACCTTGGGTGAACATTTCTAAATTGTATTCAGATGTAGCCGCAGCGATAAATTTCAATTTACATATCTTGATGAAATTTTAAACGTAATGTATCATTCGTTTTCTACTTTAATTAAATTTTCAATGTTCAATTTAGATTAGAACACTAAAACTTTGCCTTATTTTAAATATTTTTTAATTAATCCTCAACACATGGACATTTTAACTTGCACTTTATTTTTTATTAGAGTAGTATATGGATGGACAATTGATTATTTGTGCCCTAATTTAAGGATTTTAATCTTCAATAGTTGAATATCGTATTATGGGTATATATATGTATATAGCATAAAGTTTGTTAGTTCAAAACGATGTGTTTACAAATGTCTGTGGGAAATTATGAATTCAGAAAATGAAAATTTCAGGCTACCTAAAAGCAAATTGTAATTATTTATATGAAAAATAAAATTATAATACGTTTACCTTTATATTACCTACTAATATAACTCTACTTATGGGAGATTTTTCTCCACTTCTAGAGGTATTATTTCGTTTATATAATAATAAATTAATTTCATTGAAACATATTTTTTAATAACTATAAAAATCAAAATTCAGCTAAAACTATAAATATAAATCAGTGCATTAATCATTTCATTTTTGAGCGTTGTTTAAATTAAGAGTTTTTTTTAAATTTAAATGAAATAATTTTTATTGGCGGGGTTACGATAATAAGTCAGGTCAGACAAAAATATATCATTTATCGGAATTGCTCGTCTCTCATTTAGCGAGGGCAGTTATAAATAATAAAGCTATTAGTTCTGTAAATTTACCGCTATTGCTTTTCATACTTTCGGAATGTCTGCATTATAAATAATGAAAACTGTATCGAACTGAAAGAATAAAAATAGACGGATATCGTAGACTTGTTGAGAAATAAAGTATAATGCAACGTAGTATATTCTTGTTCGGTTTGGAAACTATAGGCATACCTTTGAATATACTTATTTACTAATTATACAATTGCATGCCTTTCTTATGTAAATGTATAATGAAGCCAGTTCATGTGCAGTATACTCTGTTTATTTATAAAAGCTTCTTATGTATATAGTATAGACAATTTAGTACGCTCTGTGAAAATAAATTTAAACTAGAAATACTGCAATTATAGATGAGACTTCATTTTCGATTTATTTATTCACATACGATTTTTTTAATTTAATTATATACACTTTCGAAACCTACATAGTGCAGAATATATAAATGAAATTTATAGAAACGCAAATTTAGAATGTTTGCTTTAGTCAAAATGGCAGAGAGGTGAGAGGAAATCAGATCGGACAGCAGGAGACAGAAGAGATTGTCGAAAGTTATTCAAAAGGCCCCTTGAGCTTTGGGGTGAAATCTGTTGAAAAGCTGAGCATATCGATCCTCTCTCGCTCATTAAGAAATCAGGCAAAGCAGAGTCGATTTGTCCCGCGCACAGCTAAAGTTGGGCAAAATAAGGCGTGGGATGAGATGCGCGTGGGCGAAAGAGACAGAGAGAGAGAGAGAGAGAGCGAGAGACGGAGTGCGGCAAGGAGGCAGGTAAAAGCGGACAGAGAAGCAGCGGATGTCTGCGCAAAAAAGACAAAGGGGGCAGTGGTGGGGTGCAGTGCATATATGGAGAAGGCAGAGGCAGAGCCAGTGGTAAGAGTACCTATACGAATAGAGAGGAGAGATAGTACGTAGGGGTACGTGTACGTGAGCGGAATAAAGACAAAAGGTCAAATCGATGAGGCCGCGAGTTCGACGTCTGCGGGCGCTAAAATTCTCCCGGTGCGCTTTCGGGGGTACATACATAGAGGGTCGTGCTCTCTCTCTCTCTCAGGCTACAGCGAGGGAGAGAGAGAGAGAGAGAGAGGGGATGGTGCTTTTCCTCCCCTCGGGCCGCGAAGCATCGCTCCTTCCGAGCGGAGCGCAGAGAGAGAGAGAGAGAGCCGCGGAGGTGGTTTTATTGATCGGCCGACGCCACGCCCTCCGCGGCTCAAAAGCTACGCCCCCGCGCTCGTCGGTGCGCGTCCGCCGTAGTTGCTCGCGCATTCGATTTCCGCGGCTCTCTCTCTCTCTCTCTCTCTCTCTCTCTTCTCTCGCAGGCACCCCGAAACATAATTCCAGGACGGCGTCGGCGGCGGCGCGTCTTCCATGACTCTTTGCGCCCTCCCTTTTTTATTATGTAGGATACCTACACACGGATCTCGCGTGAGTCTGGCTCCTCCGTCAGCAGCCGAGTGCAGCCGCTGTATGGATGCACGCACGCGAGGGGAGAGAAATCATCGCGTACAGCGGGATTTAGCCTGGCCGGCTCGACGGCCCTCGGACACGGCACTTGCGCTCGAATCGCTGCGCTGCTGCTGAGCGACCCGGTGAGGTTTTATTCGCCGCGCGAGCCTCGCAGCCCGTATTCTATTCCGATAGACGCGAAAATAATGTATAGTTGATCGCTCGCGAATATATCGCGAATGAATTTATCGGTAGCGTGAAGCAAGAGCTGAGACCGAGCGCGATGTAGTAATGTATAGCGTATAGAGATTTAGGACGTCGCTAAAGAGTCGAGATCGCCTCGCTGCAGCTCGATTTACGTACCTGGTATACCTAAGTATGGCCATTAGAGACGTTCGCGTGTACATCGTTGCGCGGCTGATCTGCTAATTTTAAATATTGGACGCCGTGTTATACTCGAAATAGATGATATATGAGAAAGATTGCGTATAAGGTATATTGCACTGTAATAGCTTGCAGCCCCTGTATATACGATCTGTACAAAGGAAAAGATTACTTTCTGCGAGCGAACGATAACTTTTATCGTGTTTATTTTCTTGAAATTACTTTGCTCGAATTTGTTTCACATATTGTAGGTATTGATCTATCTGTATATATTATACATTAAATTTCAGAGTGATTGAAATAATTGTTAAGGGTATACAGTATGCAATGAAAATTTATTATTTATTCATTACTTTTATATATGTAATGCAATCCGACGTATTGATTTTACCCGATTTCTTATACTCTATCTTTTACATGACCGAACAATTGATCGGCTCTGCGAAAAAGGAATTTCTCAAGAATATAATTATCGAGATGCGGTAAAAAATCAGGTTTAGACCAGGACGAGTCTCTTGGATTCCCGATTCCCAGCTATAGTCGAAACGCACGGGACGGCGGCGGCGACGTTCAATGTCCGATATAACATATGGATGCGCCGGCGCGCGCATCGTATACGCACAGAATTGGAATTCGTATAACGGGAACTTTCTATTTTTTTTCTTTTTTGTTTTTTCTCTCTTCTTTCCCTTTCATTAAAAATTCGACTCGGTCCTCTAGCTCTCGACTCTCTTCTTTCCTCTCGCTCTCCACGTCGATCCATTGCGATCGCATGTGCCTAGGTCTGTTTATCGTCAAGGCGCCACTCCCTGCGCGCCTCGTCCATCTTAATTTATTCCGAGCTTTGCGTAAGAGGCCTTCGATCGTTGCGACTCTCTGCCCCCCCCCCCCCCCCCCCCCCCC
>UELU01147706.1:91147-103445 GCA_900490025.1 Megastigmus dorsalis
CCCCCCCCCCCCGCACACCCCCTTCCTATATTTTATAACGCGCGATTCGAGATTCGCGTGCGCTACTCGGCGAACTGGATGATTTATCGGTCTACGGCACATTCGACCCCCTACACCCCTATACGTGTACAGGTGCGGTACACCGTATATTACAAGCGAAGATACGAGAGGGAAAGAGAGCATCGCCAGCGGCTTCCTATTATAACCTTAAAACCTGGTGCGGATCATCGATCGTGCGAGAGCGACGTTCCGGCGATTTGCACGCGGCGTGAATGGGTCTCCCTCTTGTACGACGTCGGCCGGCACCGTCGACGTTATACGCACCGTTCGCGCTTCTCCCGTACCTATATGTATATGTACAACCGAGTCCAAAAATAATAGGAGCTCTTGACGCGCCCCCGACGCGCGTCTGACCTCGAAATGGTCTTTTGCGCCTTTTGCGCCTTTTACGCGCTCTCGGCCGCTGTGTGCACGAGTTTGAGCTATACCTACACATCGTCTGCAGCCCGCATAAACATTGAATAGAGTCGTAGACGTGCTATAGCACGCGATCGACAGTTTACTTTTAGTTTGTCGCGCGCAACTTAGTTGCCGCCTAGAACAAACCTTATACTCTTACACATTCTTCGCTCGTCTATTTATATGTACTTCGTTTAATCTCGTATAGCTCGAATACACGCGCTTTACGCGATAATGGACAGATTATCTTGATATTCTTCGTGAAGTGTTGTGCCTCTGGAAATCGGGATACGTCCCATATATCGACTTCAGTTTATTGATCTGCATTCATAAGTTGTTAATCGCACGAAATATTGTTACGTGGAACGGCACTAATATCATCCTATACAAGTTAACCATCGTTTTCATAAATAATATAGAACTAATGTATTAATTTATTTATTATTTCGACGTTGACGCTTGTAATATTCTTAAACATTTACTTATTTATATATATATATATCCAAATTTTAATATAAATTTTACGTTAATTTTGACTAGACTTAAATTTATGTATTAATCCTGTAAAATAGAAAAAAAGATGGTACTGCACTACCTTTTTCGTAACTAAAAATTAAAAAACTTTTCTCCGTAATTGGAATTTTTATACACAGCAGATTTATAATTTTCGCCCCGGTGAGCTGAAATGAACATTCTATAGTGTACTTTTCGCACACAGTTTATATCCCCGAATAAAATGATATTTTGTATGTAAAAACCTTATCGTTTTAAATCATATAGAGATTAAAATTTTTTATTACAATTTTAAAATTTCCTAGTTATTGTCGCAAATGAATTTTTTGGTATCGGTATATATGATATGCATAGTATTTCTATTAAGATTAAAAATAAATTAATCCATTAAATGAAAGAACAAATGAAAAAACTTGATTGAAAATCGATGTCTTAGTGTATTCTTCTGTTACTACTTCCATTTATACATAAGCATGATCAGGTTCGACTGTTGCAAAATAGTTCCTTATATTACAAATATTGACTTTACAATGTATTTTTGTAATTTAACAGCTATTCATAACCCAAGTGGTAGTACAAATTTCGTTTATTTACCTTGCATAATTAAAATGGAGCTATACAGCTTTTATTATCGTAATATATTAAAGTGTGAATAATTTCACACATCACACTCATAGAAAGACATTAATATTGTGATTGCAAAATAAGCATTTTTATGTGTTCTAATATAATATGTGCGTGTGACTGTTATATTCTAAACTGGAAAATTAATATTATTTGCAGTCATAAATAACTTTGTTGTACCTATATGCAAAATTGTTAAGCCAAACGATGAGAAATCTTGCGTTCTGGAAAAAAATTTTACTGTTATGAGCCATAAAGCATTCTCCTTGCTAATTAAGCGTGAGCAATAGTTAAATATATTCTATAGGCAATGCAACAAACACGAACATCGGATAATCCTATAGATTGTGAAATTCATTCAATGTTACCGTTTAGACAAGGCGACCTAATATCAATGTTCTAAAACGTTCGGTAAAAGAAAATTTACCTTATATACAGTTGTATGCAAAAGTTTCCGGCCAAAGATAATTTTGTAATAAAATATGGTATAAAGAATATAAAATGAAAATGCAAGTCTATCATCGTAATGTATATTTATTATACTATCAAAATATGTAATCAAAAAATGTTATACAACAATTAACAAGCAAAGGGTATGGCTACGAAATATTGATCAAAACATTACCTTTTATTGTTATTGGAATTTTTTCATTGAGTTACAGTGTTATTTTTCTTAAGTTTAGTGCATAATTTGTACTTTTTGTTATAAACAATTGTTAATTGTTGTGTAAAATTTTTTGATTACGTATTTTGATAGTATAATAAATATACATTACGCGACGATGATAGACTTGCATTTTCATTTTATATTCTTTATACCATATTTTATTACAAAATTCTCTTTGGCCGAAAACTTTTGCACAAAACTATAATTCCATTAAATAAAACTACTTTATCACTAATATTGAATAAAATTTACAGTTTTTTGCCATCAATATGTTAAAAGAGTTTTATTAAAAATAAAGTAGTGAAATATTCTATTGATATATATATATATATATGTATATTACAAAGTCACTGCGCCGATAGTACTTGATTTAGTTTTTCAACATACTCGAATCGCTCGCGAGGAAATGGGGAAATAACCCGGTCTTCGTTATAATCTTAATAATATTACATTTTCTTGAATAAAAAGGAAACTACAGTAGCTACTATACGCTTTTTAGATAATTCAAAATACTATATATATATATATATGTTTGCTTCAGGGCACAAACAGAATTTACAAAGTTATGGGTAAGATCGTGGACACTGTGTTTGATTTGTACAGAATATATAATTTATTTGTCAAGTCATCGCCTGCTTAATCCCGCCACATCGATATAAACTACCGTATAATATAACACGGAAAATTTCCATTCTTCCAATCAAAAAGGCGCATGGCTTACGTGATTTTCTCCGCTTTCCAGCGAGCATAGTTTTATCCGAATCATTGATCATTTTCACTTAAAACGTCGTGCGCTCTCGAGTTTATGGAT
The DNA here is from genome assembly GCA_900490025.1 of Megastigmus dorsalis. Classification (NCBI taxonomy): domain Eukaryota; kingdom Metazoa; phylum Arthropoda; class Insecta; order Hymenoptera; family Megastigmidae; genus Megastigmus; species Megastigmus dorsalis. Next base: position 94,222 of record UELU01147706.1, read on the forward strand.
CCCTTGATTTACAGTCATCCTCTCTCTCTCTGTCTCTCTTCCTCTGCGTGCTGGCGGGCAAAAAAAGTGGGAGAGAGAGAGAGAGGAAGAAGGAAAAGAGTTTCACGATCGCATCCATACTGCCTTCGCTCCGCGCGATATACGAAATAGCGAAAACAATCGAAAAGATCTACAATACAAGAACCTGCAGCTCGATGCGATGCGAAGATATATGCCCATACTCGCAAGAAGAGGATGCCCAAGAGAAAAATGAAGGTCGACGAGAGCGCCAAGAGTCGCGATCGCTTCGCAAAAGCCGCGGCCGGAACGATCGAGAGACCGAGCGAGATCGCGGTGCTCCTCTTCTGCTACACGTGCAGCATATAGCTATAGGTATACCTCTTTGTATACCGGGACGAGCGACGAGTCTCGTTTTCAGCGGTCAACTCGCCAATGATCATCCTGCACGCGTGTGTAACCTTTCCATTTCTCTCGGCTGAACTTCTCCCAGCTGCGGCAGACATGCAGCAGCTGCCTCTTTCTCTTTTCCGGCTCCACATACAGTCGATCCGAATCCCGTGCGCGCGGATACACAGCGAGGAGGCCCGGAGAAAGATGCATCGGGACTTTGACTCTCCGAGTATAAAAGATATATAGGTATAGGTGGTGTACGTGAAATCGCGCTCATGCGCCTATAGGTGCCTATAAGAGCGCGTGGCACTTTCACTCGCGGCGGCACACGTAGCGAGTACAGCGGAGAAGCAGCGGAGAAGCGGCGGTGGAGGCACACCAGCCAGCCGCACAACAGCCGAGGAAAGATCGCCGCCACGATCGATCAGAGAAAGCCTATGGTAATTGCGTGCTCGCGTGCGCGCCGCCGCCGCCGCTTCTCCCAAGAGCGATTACAACTGCTCGGGGGAAACGTCCTCGTCCTCTTCGTTGGCATCGTCGTCGTCCGTATTCGCGCGCACGTGTACACGTGTGTGCGCCAGAGCAATTGGCGTGAGCAAAGAGAGAGAGAGAGAGAGAGAGAGAGAGAGGTGTGCGAAGACAATGCGCCGCGCGGCGATGAGTTGTACCGTCTTTTCCTTTTTCTTTTTTCCTCGACTCGCGCTTTACGCGGAATAAAGGATTGCTCGACTAGCGCGCCTTTTTTCTCCTCTTACATATTCTGTGTGTATATACAGTCGAGGAGGCGTTCGAGAACTATGCGCGCGTCCGACTATTCGCTCTTGAATTCTTTAAGCCGCGCGTAATTATGTCCGCGTGCGCGGTGCAGCCGACGGAGTATAAGAAAGATGAGTGTCTCGGTGGGAAGAAAAAATAAACTGCGAGAGACGGGGACCGCGAGTCTGCCGAGTACAGTCTGAGTAGCTGCAGCTGACGGGGGGACGCGAGTGCAGTCTCGTGTAGCGCCGCGTGCACTGCGTGTAATACAGAATTATAACTATATACAGAGGGAGAGAGATAAACTAAGCCGAGTTAAAGGTTGCGCTGTGCTTATATCGTGCACACACCGAACCTGAATTCTATAATGATGATATTCATTCTGATAACTTTTTTTTATTACGCCTTTGTATGCCGCGAGTGCGATGACTTTACTTTATACATATATATACATATTCCCTGAATACGCTGCTTGTTGGAATTAGCGTCGGTTGAATGGAAAGTCATACGAGATCGATTCGAAACTATAATCTAGAATTCAAATTAAAACTTTCCGGCAGAATTTAGTTTATTCTATTGGATAATTATGAGGATAAGGAAGTATAAATGTCGGTCTAATGGGTTCTAGCTCTTCGATTGATTTCCATAAGTGAAATCTTCGGTGCGCGTAGACTTCGCAATTCAACCGGTGAAAATTTAAAATGCCTTTAATCTTTTAAGGAATATAATCATGTTCCTAACTGATGTACATTTACCCGATTTTTTAACTTCACCTCCATTTCTTGTGTCGTACTAATACTTATACTTTTATATACTCATACTATAATTATGCTTTGTAATAATTGGAGGCCGTAAAAATTAGTATTGATATTCGCTCTAAACGAGTCACTTTTTATTGTCAAGGAAACATGTAAGAGATGTCGATACCTCCCACCGTCGCTAAAACGATTAACGATCTAAATTACGTAAAGCATCCAAAGATTATAGTCATTGTATTATTATGTTCTATATTACGTGTAATCAATATTAAATACACGAGTAACTGTTCATGCATGCTTATGTCATTTGCAAAAAATTATTAAATTTAATACGTAGAATCTCATTCATATATAAGGGTGATAAATTGATCCTTCTAACGTCGTCAGACTATAACAAACTTAAGTCTCATTATTGCTGCCTCTATATACTAAAGTATTAAACAATAAGTGCAGTAAGCGATGATTATATCTGTGATCTTGATAAGAAAAAACTTATGTGAATACTTTTTAATTGGAAACTAAATACGCTTACCGAATTATCTCTGAAATTACAAAGCACACATTTGTTAGCGGTAATTCTATTATAAAAATAATCACAAATGCTGCTTGGTTTACTTTATATCGAGGAATTACAATATTTTGTGTCAATCAATGAATTTGAGTAAGCTATTCTAGCTGTTGAACCTTTTATAATACTTTGTTTTTTTTTTCCTGCAATTCAGTGGGTTGATGAATTTAATCGAATGGCTTAATTATACCTAAAGATTAGCTTGGTTTGTTTCTATAAAACAAATATGGAATAGTTTATTTATAGACCAAGGATTTAAAAAATTTTTAAAAAAAATAGAAATATGTTATCAAACGCTCTATCTTCACGCAACACTTGTATACTGTGCATAATGAGCAGTAATAATTGTTTTTTTCTACACGTGTTTGTTCCACACAATGCGTCAATTAGTTTCCGCTTATAATAACGCAACTGACGAAAGAATTTTTTCTGCCATTGTGCGAGAAAAAGATTTGTCCCTTCAAATCGATATATTAAATATTAATCTTGTAGGAGAAAACTGTTATTATTGGTGATAATTTCCATGCGCAGAATGATTTTTTCATTCAATCATCCATGACTAAAAACGGATGATGCGCTTGCGTAGCCGCGGCTACGAGTATTTGAAAGATTGCCATTCAAGTACAAGTACATCGTCGCTGAAAGTACTTATGTGTATAGACACTTGAAACTCGTCTGCAGCCTCGAAATATTTCTTCAGCCCGAGTTATTTCAGCTCCTTTACCTATATACATGTTACATGTGACTATCATTATTATTATTATAAATGGATCTCCTCGTACTGCGATGTAGTAAAGCAGGACCATTAGTGTGAAGTCGGTGAGAAATTTAGAGAAAATCTTTTTAAATGTGCAATACTCGGCTAACCGTACTTTATATATACTCTCACAACTGCTATATTGTAATTTAAAATGTATTTTTTTCATTCGCCACGGCTAAGAATTTTAATAACCAGAAGCCAATTTCTAGTATCTATTGCAATACATCTTGTAATTATTTTTATACGCTATACTTTAAGAGTATCATTTCTATTTTATACGAGTGAAAAAATAAAAAGGATTGTTATAAATACTTCTCTTGTTTAAAACTTGTATAATATAATAACTTGCAGTATACAGGAGTATTTACCATGCTTACTTTTCATTGTTTTTCAACGTATTTTTTTTTCGATATCGATTCCCATCCATTAGGAAATGGGAGTTACAACCGGTTAGTCGCTCAATCAATACGCTTAAAATATTTAATCGTGTTTACCTTACACTTTCGTAATTTTCAGAAAATAAAGGAGACGAACACGTAGGTAGGTACAGTTTGTTTATACGCTCACCCGATTCCAAACAGAATATACAATCATATTTAAAGATATAATTTAAAAGTTAATTTGGAACATCGAATATAATTATTGAGCACAGAGACGAGGAAACGGCGGAGGATTTGTTCAGAGCAAAGAGTGCGAATCCAAAGCGAAGTCGCGCATCTAAATATTGTTCCGATGCTATGTTGATTGAAGCGACGGCGGCGCGCGTGAATGTAGCAGATGTCTGCGGCACATGCAATTACAGTTACGACACGTCGTTTACTAGCTGCTATGGTTGCTTGCGCTCTCTGCAGGCTCTCTCTCTCTCTCTCTCACTCACTCTCTGCTCACATGGTGTAGCGCGCGGATAGGGAGGCTTTGCCGCAATAATTAATTATCGATCGGCCATCGATTTGTCCATGGCGAGCCGCTGCGGCGCTGGCAATTTCTTAAAGGGACACGCGGACCGAGAGAGAAGCATTAAATCTGAAATTGTTTCTGCCGCAAGCTGCAGGACTACGATATTTTTTTCTTGCTGCGAATTTCATGTCTCGGCCGAGCTATATTGTATATTATACATGTATAGATAAGCGCACGCATAGCTGTAATCAAGGGTATGAGCAATTGTTTTGTTCCGAAACTTTAAGTATTCGAGTGTGCGCAGGTAAATAATTGATATGATTAGTTTACTTATTGATTTTAGCTGTGCGCAGTCCTACTGCGTATATAAGTAAATTAAAATCACATTAGATAGATATCTCCTATACGATTGCGTACAAGCAAAAGTTATAAATACACCTGAATCGTATCGGTATACACAAGTATTTATACCAAACTTTTGAAAACTACACTCATTTTAATTACCAACAAAATCTATGATTTTCTGTTCGCGTTTACATAATGCTATAACATGTTACATGCTAACGACGAATGAATTGCTGCGAGTGAAAAGAACAATAAGATGACGCTGCAGCGCAGCAGCAGAAGTGGACAAAGAACTAACATAATCATCGTGCAGCCTAATGAAATTTATGAAAAGCTGCTCTGCACGTGGACATATGAAAAAGAACCGATTTTCCAAGTGTCTCGTTTAATCCCGAGAAACATATCATAAAAGCTCGTACTCCATTTGCCGTATAGCCAAAAACGGCACCGATGACGAGGGTCGCGCGCAATCAAGACTTCAATTATATCCACTGCGGTAATTCACCTAGCGATCTGTGCCTTTACCTTCGACTCTCTGTAAAACAGTTCAGAAGCCAATTCGTAGAAAACACCGGAGAGAATAACAATCGCGCGACCCGCATATATACCTGTATATATGTACCGAGCTAAAAGTGAGGCAATCCTCGACGCCACTTTCGATTCTTTGTTTTCAGTAAGCGCGACGAGTCGTCGCGCAGCCCGTAAAAATGCTAAATATGTTTCTTTCGTGTTCCCTGGCCAATTAACCGATAAATCGCTGCACTGACGTGACATGGGCGGCGGTGCGACCCGTTAGTGCAGCGCGACATTTTAACATCTCGCGGCCTATCTAATTTTCTGTATGGCAGGATGGACAGCGTGGATATATACATTACGTGAAAAATGAAATTATTCCGTAACGGTGTGCGGCTTCCAGTGAAGATGTCAAATTTACATAATTTTTTCCCTCGCGCCAAAACGTGTCGCGCGCTTTGAGCAGCTATTATGTAGGTAGCTTCGGCTTTAATTTTCAAATTAGCAAATTCATTTTCTTCTGCCACTCATATTAGCTACGAATCGCATAGCTTTGCGGAAATTCACTCTCGATCTCTCTAGCGTTTCGTCAACCATTTCTGCAAATAGCAATTGAAAAGAAATGCTTGCATCTTTGAATTTTGAACAACAAAAATTTGAGTTGGTAATAAAATCTAAAATGAATTTAAAATTATTCATTGAAAATATTGATAATTTGATAGACAATCGTATACTTATGTCTTCATTACATTAAAATTAGTATTATAAATCTGCTATAGTGTAACGCACAGTTTGAGAATTATTTTATGTATTTCATAGAATTAAATTCAAGTAGACGTATTCAATTTATTTAACTTTTTAAGGTCACACGTAATCACGTCGGTTCGTTTAAGTGAAAACCGATAGACACTCGAAATGAATCTATTCGTCGTAATTTTGTCATTATACGCTTCGCTTAAAAAGAACACAGCTAATGCTAATAATTTAAGATGAACGTATACTTTAAACTAAAGAATATTTAAGTAGATCATAAATGCATTCTCAATCCTAAAAACTGGTAAAATTGTAAGAGTTATATATAGTACATGTATAGTTTTCGTGCGATAAATGTCTTTATGATTTTGAATATACTTTTAAGCTGCACGTATATATAATAATTTCACTTGTAAGCATGTGCAGAGTTTATTATTGGCAGTAAGAGCAGGACCGGTGAGAATAATTAATACAAAGTGAATATTACGAGTGTGCGGAATTTTTTACAGCGACATAAAATGATGCGCGCACGCGGTTTCACTTATATTTCGCTTTCTACACGGATTTTTCTTGCACGTTCAATTATAATAAATGTGCGAGCTCTTCCTCTTATAAGTTTTTGTTCGCGTTCGCGCGCGGGCGATATATTTCACGAAAAAAAAGAAATTCACAAATAAATGCGCCGCGTACAATTGTAATTTATTACAAGGTGGCCATTACGCAATGGCGTGCACGAAATTGTAGCTGAAGTGGACGTATAAAAGGCAGAAAACAAACCGATTATTCAAAAAAACAAAAAAAAAAACAAAAAAAAAACATCCAAGGCTCCGGGACATTCGAATTTATTAGCATCGCGTCTTTTGCGCAATTGCTGCATGCTCTCCTCGCGCCCGACTTAATTAGCGCCTTACGAAATATGTCATCTCACGCATCTCTTCCTAGGCCTTTTTATTTTTTGTTTAGCGCCTCCTTTATTTTTCTCGCAGTTGCTGGGTGCGACGGGCAGCGAACGGCTCTCCTTCCGGGCCTTCGTCCATTACATTTTTCACTGAATGCGGAGAGACGGAGAGAGATGCATGCAGTCGTTATGTATGCAAGTATATGCGACGGAGCCGCGTGTATCGCGCATCTTCTTTGCATTCCTATGTACTCTCTCGGTTGTGCGCTTCTTGTCCTTGGTTGCGCGAGTCCGACCGCATCCGCGGGTGAGAGTGAAATGGCCAACCAAAACGAATATCGCGATTTATGACGATGGACACGAGTCTCTCTGTCTCGCTACTGCTGCCCGCTTGGAGAATTTGAATAAAAAGTAAAAACAATAAATTGCACATTGTGCGCAGTCTTTTTTTATTGCCGAGTGAAACTATGGGGGTATTAGCTGTTAAAAATCCAATGACTACGGAGAGCCGAGATGGAATTACGCGCACTTTTTAGCACCTGTACGATCGTGTAATAAACAAACATGATTTATCTCGCCTCCGAGAGATTCATGCTTATTAATTAGAAGGGTCATAAGGCACAATCGACGGGAGATTTCATCTGTTATTCATTGGTTGCGTAACCGAATCGCGCGCATGTAGATTAGATGGAATAGAGATGCTATAAGACATAATAGGCGATCCAAATGTGGAGCAAAAGGCAATTTGAATTTTCTTTGAACATATATACCCATTATTTCTTATTACGAGCAGTGATGAAACCTAATATCTTTATTCAAACTAACTAATATAACGTCGGAATAATGAGCAATTTTTTTTTCTTTAAACTTTGTCTCGTATATTATATATTAGAAGCATAAAATTGTTACCTTATATGTTGTAAAATTTTAATGATCTCTCATATATGTATATAATATTTATGCGCGGTTCACTTTGCTGAAAAACGTTCTAAATAATTTATTTTTATTATATGTATCTTTTCGCTTCGAAGAGATGATCTAAATCAATTTGAACGAAAATATATGTGAAATATTAAGTGGAAATATATATTAGTGCCTCATTAATAATGGAAACTGGTTATATAAAACGAGATATTGAAATAAATTTCTTTGATAACCACGTAAATTATTTAAATATTTATGTATGTATACTTATCGATGCAATCTATTACACCAAATTTAAATGTTCCAATAAATTAATTTACGTCAAAAAGCTATAGTATTATATTATATCTATATAACTAATTTTAAAGAGCAATAAATATGAAAAACGAACGAGTATGAAATTTTATAGTTTGATAATATAATTTAAAACTATCATTCTCACGTTTTCTAAACTTTATTGAACTTAAAATAACACTAAACTAGTTATGTATAATTTAATAAGCTTATAGGTAGTGTCATTATGTATATATTGAATTGTAAAATAAAATATATTTTTAAAATATATTAACTAAACTATAAACATTGAACTTTTTTCTAAAATGAATTTAAATGTATATTATTTTGTAGGTTGAAAGTAAATTTTTTACAATTCAAAATGAATACACTGGTTTATGTATACCTTCTATTTATACAAATAATAAATTTGATTAATTATAAATCAAATAAGATATATAAAGAGAGGAGTAATCATATGGAAATAATACTACCTTTCATAGTACATTAGGATGCACGCGTTAACGCAAAAATTTCGGTCTTCATAACAAAACTTACCGAAATTATTAAAGGATCTGTCGCATACTGTGAGATAGAATTTTCCGAAAAAAAAATTCACATTAATAGTGTGGTTACTACAAGATAATAATATTCTCTGTACAAATAGTCCAATAGTACATACATAGTTTATTTATTTAAATAGTAATAATATTGTTTTTAACTCAAAATTTAGGTATACAATTTTGTTTGAAGATTGTATCGTATTAAATAATTTATTTTACAAAGTAAGCATTTTATTCCTAAAAACTATTATTCATATGTCCATATTATATGATAATACTTGATTCAAGAGCACGATCAAAAAAGATGTCGAACTCGGCTAGATCCATCAAAAAACTCTCATCCAACTGTATAAATTATTGCATTTTCAACATTTTCCTGGATTATTTACTTGACAATATGCACGAATCGTCCGATGTGATTTCAATACATACAATTCTCTATAGTCCAAATCCTACATCGCGCGCAAATCGTGCACAGCATTCAAATTCTCGAGCCCATATGTTTTTCCTACATCGAGCACATGGAAGAACCAATTGCACCATCGACGTACACAATAAACACAGATATGTTAATATTAATTGGCGTTTTTTAAATTATCTCGCCGTCAACGTTTTACCCGCACGCGTGTGTGTATTCGCGCGAATCGAAGGGGGGAGGGGAAATGATCGGTGCACCCATTAATCCTTTGCGCGCTTGCGATACCCCAGAGCGCAAAATACACATGAAATTTATCATCCGCTGGCGCGCGGGTAATCCAATCGGCAAAGTTTTGAAACTGCCTCGTGCAGCCTTTCAACAGGAGAGACAGAGGGAAGGGGGGGGGGG
>UELU01147706.1:103465-125948 GCA_900490025.1 Megastigmus dorsalis
GGGGGGGGGGGGGGGGGGGGGAGGCGAAAAGCGAGGAAAAAAAAAGCAGCCGGGGGAGAAAGAAGCGTCTGCAGGCGTTGCTCGCCGGCGGCTGCGCGCGTGTGCATGATGAGAGGAGCGCGTATAATGGACATTGAATCCGTTGAACTGCACAAGTCCGGCTGGGATATTGCTCAAACGCGCTGCCTTGGCAAGTACCACCACCAGCAGCAGAAGAGTCTGTAGCAGCGGCGGCGGCGACGGCGGCGGCTTTCTTGCTAAATCGACAATTTATTATTGGCCTCACGTGTGAGGCAAGAGCAAGGAGAAGGAGCAGCTGCAATATCATCCGCGAGGGATTGTCGATCTCGGGGAGCTCGAGGAGATGCGCCGCGGCAGCAGCAACAGCAGCGTCTCGCGCTCCTCTTCCCCTGATGCATGCGGCCGGATGACGATCGACTTTTGAAAAAATCCGTATACGCGAACGCGGATTTTCTTACGCCTTGAGAGAAAGAACGGCCGACTGTAGTCGCACTGTAATGTAGAATCATAAAGAATATTTATCGCTCGATCGAACCGATCTTATATACATACATAGAATATTTATTATACTTTTCAATTTTCAAAATTGGTAAATGTCAGTTTGGAATTTGGCTATGCCGCAGAATACGCGATAATGTCATTTATCCATTTAATCGAGCGATCAACTCGTCATTTATGTGTACAACTATTTTAATTTCAAACTATTATTGTTATACAGTATTTCGTAGTACATGCGTTATAATTAATTTTATTTCAATACGCTGTGTGATTCACTTCATTCGCGTCCGTAAATCGAATACAAAATGATTATTTTTCCATTTGCGTGTGCTACATACACTTACGATATATATGAATTATCCTGATGCACGTAACAATGAAATCAATAATAATGCTTGATCATTAATAAAGAATGAATACGTCTTAATCGTAAAGAATTTGATAATTATATCGATTTCGATTGGTTGTATTCAAGTACTTCGAGACAAGAACAGAAAATGTTATCAATTTCAAAGGAAAAACATTAATCATGGGATAGATTGCTATATAATGAACAAGCGCGACTAGTAAAAATATGATGTAAACGTAGTTAGAACTTTAAATTTACTCTTCTGAAATATAACTTTAAGTACATTTTAATTCTGGGAAAGATCTCATTCTAAACCCTATCCAACTTTATAAGTAACGTGTAACTCTATTTAGCTTGGTAAAAAATGAAGGTTCAGTCAATTTCATTGTTTAGAATATGAGTAATGGAAACGAAGGTCAATAATTTTGAGACATCTGACTTTAGAAAATGTAAATGTTGCAACAACTTTTCATGTCGATATAATTCGTAATACAATGTCGTATATAACTGGATATATTAAATTTTTATAACACAGTAACTACGAATGGTTTATCCAGCAAGATGTCAAGCTTACCACAGTCCCTCACTCGTCCTTTCGAGTCACTAAACCGCGGGTAAAAAGGTAAATCATCGAGGAAGCAAGCTCGGAGAAATTTTTCATGATTTCGAGCCAATTATTGGCTCCTTGCGCAATGGCGCCACTTTCTACACGGTTAAACGGGATGCACCAAGAAGTTTACGATTTGTCCGTGGCGCTACTTTCTACGTGGATGTACGAGAATGCACGCAAAAAGTTCACGATTCGGCCACCATACGCGCGGAGCCAATAAGAGAAGGTATACACTCGGTCGAGAGAAACGCGATTCATATGTAAATCCAGGACAATTAAGCGTGTAGAATATTTCATAAGTCGTAAGTGCATTTGTCGCAACAGTTTTCGTGTGCAACGGAATAGGAAAGAAAAAAAATAACCAGGAGAAGGAAATACTTACGCGCGGGTCATCGGTCGTTGCGCAAACCCCGAAAGATTTCACCGATGGAGCGAAAATACCGATGCGTGCGCCGCGCCTCTCGTATACATTATTTTCTTATACCCGCGCGCATGCACATATTGAAAAAGCCAAGCTGCGAGCGAAACAAAACAATTTGGCAAGGCAATTGGGGCACGAGGCGATATTTTCGAAGCCGAGGGGTCAGTGTGGCGCGGCAAAAAATCAACAAAGAAACGATCGCTGCCGCGGCGGCCACTTCTCACGCGCTCTCCTTCATATTTGCCGCTCGTTCACAGCACCGGCAGCTTCGTCATCTCGTTCTCGCGCGTCTCGCACATATGCGTGCGCCTTATAATAACAATGATAATAATAGGTGTCCTCGTGGGTATAGACAGAGGAGTAGAGAGCGAGGAGCTGCTCATCTCCCGCAGCGCCGGCAAGTAAGTGCCGCGTATGTACGCGTATAAGTTTCGCCGCGCGCTCGCGTCCTCGTCCTAGAAAAGCCAGCCGCCGTGCAGTGCAGCGAGCACCTTCTCTCAAAGGCTCAGCCGCCGCTATATATATATACCTTCCCTCGCACGCGCGACTGCCTGTATAGGAGCTGCTGCGGGGGGATGACGCGAGTCTAACGAAAGGGAGAGAGCGCGATGCGTGCCCTGGGATACTTGACATGCCCGCACATATCTTATACGTATATGTATACGCGCTCATCCGCTCTGATTATATTGTGTATGAGAGCGAGCGCGCAGGACTAGCGAGAACAGCGCATGATTTAATCGAATTTTAATGCTAATGCGATTTCGTAAGGCGGCGGCGGCCTCTTGGCTTTATCGTCGCTTCTGCGCGCGAACTAATAGCCCCCGACGATTCGTCGAGGAGATCTACGCACACGTATACGATACTCCAAAATACACGATGTGTCCGACGTGTTTTTTCCTTCTGCTCCATTTTGCTTGGAAGTCTCGCGTGCGCGAGGACGGAACGAACGGGAGGAAGAGAGAGAGAGAGAGAGGCTACACTTTTATATATATTTCATATTGCGTGCAAGTTATGTATATGTTGGTATAAAATCGTATTTCATGCACTTGCCACTTGACCGTGTCTCGCGCTTAGCGAATAAGGACGATTTTTTATGGTCGCCGATGCTTAATACCTACGACATAACGGGCATTAATTTTATTGTCCTTATAAATGTATTACCTTTCGGAACATATATTATATATATATATCGATGTGGTGCGATGAATTACGATATTGCACTTAATGCTTATAGCGTCCTCAAAAGTGCATTTTGACTGCACGACCTTTATGTAATCTTATATATTTATTAAGAATGGTACTTCACTTACATTCCGAACGTCATTTATATCCTGTTGTTTATTTGCTTTAAGCTATATGCGCCGCCGAATGCCTTCGGAATAACAGGTTTTATCAACAAGAACATGTATATTTAAATATATATTTTTAAATGTCATGAAATATATTGGAAATGTACGATTAAAATTATGAGGTTTGCAGCAATAATTACTATAATAGTTCTAATAAAGTACGGAATTTATTTTATAGATATTAGATATTAAATACTTCGTAATAGTAATATTGATATTTTCATCAGATAACTGGTATATATATTTGTTGATTATAAAATCACAAAGTACAATATCAGTCGATTTCTTATTTATTTCATATTGATATATGATAATCTTTGGGAAAACTGACGAAATGTTCTTTTGTAATTTCAAGTTTTTAATAATAACACAGATATATATATAATACAGATCACATTTTTACTTTGAAAAGAATCTAAATTGATAGTTAAATTCAGCACACCTTAATTGAATTGGTGTATAATTATCAAATATGATCTTACATTAAAAATGTTTTCACCATCACAAAATTCTTTGGAAAAAAAGTTACAAATTGTTTTTAATAACATACTTGGCATTGCTGATTGGTAAGACCCGATGGTACAAATAACAAGGTATTTTTAATGAATACCATTATCGAACATATTATATTGTTGACGCGTAAAAAAGGACAAATAAAGTACAATGCTCTTTTCCCACAAGACGCGATTGGTGCGAAATATTTAGCGTTAAAAGAAAAATTCAATTCGTGTTATTAAAAGTGTTGCAAGCTATGAAAATTCATTAGTTAGTAATTGCGGGTATGAAAAACCGCAGCCGTAAGCCCTGTAAAACACCTACGCCTATGCACTAGAGCTTTGACCTTATACGAAGGAGTACGTCATCCGTCTATAGCTGATGCGGAGTTTTCCGTCACTAATTCTATTTTGTCGCACCTCTTTCTTACCTTTGCAATTATTTAAGGTGCCTCCGCAGGCTATTCATGATCGTCACGCAATGCTTGGATCTATTTTAGTAGCGTCATTCTATAAACGGGACAAAATACAACGTGTACCTATCGCGGTTAGGCGTATCCTTTAAATATTGAAAAATTCCACAAGTTCAAGGCTTCGTTAACTAACAAAAATACACCTTGAATAAAATATACAGGATTAGGTATAAATAAATAATCATTTTCACGGCGGACCTCGATGTATTAAGATAACTCTTCTACTTATTCTAACTACTTTTCAAGTCGAATATCAAAAAATCTTATATAAGCTGATATAACGAGGCAAAAACGCAGCTCAAGAATTAAATGAAAATTGCGAATGCGGCGAACATTCGCAGACGCTTGATCTGTTCCAAAGTATTATATGTTCTTAAATAACTTTGAAATAGATTAAACTTTTTAGTTTCACAACCTTTAAATATAAATCTACATAATTTTGGAACTTTTTTAAGTTGTAGGTAAAGTTTGAATGTATTTACAGTGGAAATCATCTTAAGCTTCATAAAATATATTCCACTTGTGATATAATTAATCCTTTTAACACTATTCGTACTCTGTTTACAATATGTTATTAAGGGAATGTGATAGTCCTAATACATTACCGACATTACAGTATTTAAATTCTAGTAAAAAACCTCTAGGACTTATGGAAAATAAAGACATCATTGTTAAAGCACAAATTTTTTAGATCATTTGTTGAGACGTGAAATTTTTTCGGACATGCCGCTACCAATATTAGCCTGAAATATTGCGAAATGGAAAAACGTGTACCTAGAAAATGCAATAATGTCTTTGTTTTCAATAAATCCAAATAATTTTTCTACTGGAACCAAAATAAGCAAAATATTGTCATATCGATTAGGCATTAGGACTACAAAATCTCGATTGCTACAGCGAATAACGAAATGGCTACTAAGCGATATGCTAAAGAAAAATTACATTTTATCTATTTTGCACTACTTTAAGACCAGAAAATATATATAGAATATCCTGTATCAAAAATATCATTATATATATTTTATGATGTTATATTGCCCCTTTACAAACAGCGGTTTTAATTCTTGATCCTAGCTTTTTAAACTATGTCGTTACTTTACAATTACGCCAGTAGTTTGATGTCTATTTTTGACCAGTATACCGAATAACGTTAGAGAGTAATAGACAGGTGGGTATATAGAGGTAACAATAAGCCTCTATAAATCTTAATTTAAACAATAGCTATCGCAGACAAATATATTGGGTCAGACCCCAAACGTGATAATCCCTGCTGCCAATCGTGATAATTTTTTTCTTATTTCTTGGACTGAAAATTGAATAAACGGCTATAAAACATTGTTAGCTGGAAATATTATGAATAGTAAAAAACTATTCAATGAACAGAAAAAACCTGCGCCCATTATCTAAAAATAAATTCATATAAAGCGCGAAAACTGTTAGAACGGAGATATTTTATCATTTTTTATGTTGCAATAGAAGAAAGAAATTCTAAATAACTTAGAATTAGGTCTTTGTTACATACATTAATTGGTAACTCGTGTTATTGATTCAATTGTTTTCTGTAGAATACATACTTACCGATTTTCTATGATATCTCTTATATCCATAATTTCTGAGAATATCACCTTTTATAAAAAATTGAAAATTAAATCGGTTAAATTAATTGAAACTGATGAAAGATGATGCGCCTTACTGGACTCGCCCCATATCTACTTAAAAGGAATTATGGTAGACGCGAATTAGAATGGCTGTTTTTTTTCGAATGTCATCAATTCATAGAATTTTTTTTATAAATTTAAAGATTTTTCGTAATTTAAAGACTTATAATAAGTAAAGATTAAAAAGTTGTAGGTTTATCAATTCCATCGCATAAGTATACTTGGTACACGTTGGAAGCTCCAGCAGAGTTTAAAATGAAAATAGAAAATAGAAGCATTAGCGAGTGGATTGCCGGCTTTCTGACATAAGAGCGGAAATCCAGGTAAATAAAGAAAAAGCCGTCCGAGGTAAGAGCGTCGACGACGACGACGACGACGAGGACGACGAGGACATGTACCGTAAGTTATAAAGAAACTGTCGCTGGCTCGGACAGCAGAGAAAATGAGAAAAAGAGCCATAGGTCGCGCGTCGCGTTTTTCCCGACAGACATCGCGAAGAAGAGCCGTCTGGAGCTGCGGAGCATCGCGGCGATCCGGTGCGTCGTCGGCCAACCGAAGTCAAAGACGCATCATCGGCAGCAGCTCTCTTTGTACAAAGTAGCTTCGGCTCCAGCTCTGGGACTAGCGCAGGTTTCTCGTATCTGCTCGGCAACGGCGGCGGCGGCGGCGGCGGCGGCGGCGGCGGCGGCAACGGCTCCCCACTCGGCAGCAGAACAGCAGCACTGTTATGGTCCCCTGCAGCACGAGCAACGCGTGCACGAGCTCCTCTTGTACTTTCT
Source organism: Megastigmus dorsalis (assembly GCA_900490025.1). NCBI lineage: Eukaryota > Metazoa > Arthropoda > Insecta > Hymenoptera > Megastigmidae > Megastigmus > Megastigmus dorsalis. The sequence goes on from UELU01147706.1 coordinate 110,118, forward strand.
CCGAAAGAGCGGCGCCGGCTATATAAAAGCGAGATTCGCCTGGTTTAAAGCGTGTTAGAAACGGAATCGCAGTTAACCGACGAGCTCACATCGGCTCCGTCGCTCTGTTCGCGGGTGTGTGAAACGGCCTCTACTCTCCGTCGTGGAACTCTGTTAGTTCGGTATATACAACGACGCTGTTTTCAATCTCCTCTCGAGTGCGACAGAACCGAGATTCCATTTGCCACTAAGTACCGGCAACATGAGGAACATGAGGACCTGGCTCTCGATGGCGATGATGCTCGTCACCGCCTTACCGGCTCTGCGCGCTGAGGGTGATTATTCCCTATACCTATTACACTTTTACTGTGCAATTTTACTGTTACCCCTTATCTATAGCGAGAAATCCGAGACGGGACTTTGGGAGAATTGTGCGATTTTTTTACAAAGGGTTACTTTTTTTTTATCTAAAGTATCGTGTCGTAGATTTTTTTTATTTTGCAAAAATAGTTTAATCCTGTTTGTGCATAAAGTGCCACGTATACTTGGTAGTTGTAAAATTTTTAATTTCAAATCTCTCAGAAACAGCATCGGATGAAACGCGGTGTCGTAATACTTACCAACATTTAGGATAAGGCAAAAATTAACTTTAATAAAATGTAGCAACATCGGAATTTTTGTATTACTTCCTTATCTTAAAGTTATATGAATGAAAATTATAGTTGTTAGTTTCAATATTTAAATTTAAAATGATCTAAAATGTAAGCACGTACTCTTATTATCCCCTAATGAAAATCAATAAATATTTTCTTCTTGGCAATCAAAATAATATTTTAGCTTTGATAATTTATTTTTTTGATAAAGTTTAAATGATATTTTCTTTTTTTTTTTAATGAAATTCATCGTAAGATATAGAAGAGTCCGATATTTTCATCCCGTATATTCGCCACGCGTAACAGAATGACCGCGTTAAAGAAAAATTACATAGACGGATTAAAAGCGCGAATATAAAAGTGATCGAGGTGTAATCTGCCAAGTGTAGGTAAATAATAATTAATATCAGTCATTTTCAGGCTTTGCGCGCCTCGGCAAATTACTGCTTTTCTTTTATAGTTGCGTATGCGTATGGGTTTTGTCGCGTCACACGCCACGCCACGCCACGCGAGCGCGCGTCAAGCAGTGAAAGTGTGGGAGATTCACTCTCAACAAGCGCGTAATTAGCCTCGCGCGACTCGCTGGGCTCAATTATAGGAAATATACGATTTGAATTTCCCCCGCGAGGCTGAACAAAAGCCTGCTGCTGCTGCTGCCGTCGCCGTTGCTGTGGTTGCTTCTTTACATATCCGATTTCCCAATCGCAGACTTTAGAAGGGAGAGAAGACGTTTTATTTCAAAATTTACACAAACCCGCCGCCGTCGACTTGGCTATGTTTGCACATGTAGTTTGACGCTGCATTAAGTCCTGTATTGTGGTTTCTCGCAAACTTTCTGTTTTGCACAAGTGCACGTGAAGAATATTTAGAAAAATTCTTAAATGTACTTTCCATAAATTTGAATAAATGCTTCGAAAGCGCTCTCGCGTCGTCCTTTAAAACAGAATACTCTTTAGCGAACTGTTTTTAGTTTCTTTAGAATTCTATACGAATCGTATTTCTGAATCAACGGCCACGTAAATTTATAACAAAATTCTCTGAACAAAGAGATAATTTTAAGTTTAATTTTAAGGTACTTATTTTATTATTATAATTTTTGAAGAATTTTTTGCCAAGCATTTTACAAACTTTTGTGATTATTTTTATTGCAAGTACAATTACGCAAATGCTTGTAATACTCACGAAGAACATGAATAGGATACATTCAATTAATGTCGTAAGCTTTTCTCCTTTAGCACGAATCCTGGCAATACATTGTCAATTGATTACCTCCTAATGTGAGATGAAATTGCGGGATTACAGGTACAAAATACCCGGACTTCCTCTTTTTTTGCGCGCGCGCGATATCACTTCGCTGTAAGCTGTTGCAACGCGCGCTGATAATAACAACTGGTCATTAATGACAGGAAGAACATCAGAAGTAGAAAGTTCAAATGCTTAATTTGCTTATTAACGCTATTTTTTTTTTAAATTAGAGCAACTGCACAAAGTATTTGATATAACATTGCTCCGTCTAACGATATAACTTGAATCAATTTTCAATTCGGTTAAATTAAAGTTATTTATTTTGATTATGTTATAGACGATATTTTCGGGAATTCATTTTTTAAATTTGTAAACACACAAAAATATATACTATTGCGATAAAGGAAATTTTAATATGTAAATAAATCTATGTACATGAAGAATATATTTTAGAACAAAAATGTTGCTAATAACAGAGTATCTTAATTAACTCAAAGAACTTGTACGTAATAGTTGCACGAAATTAGATATAATGTGAATGAGTGATTATAATACACGAACGTGCATTTATGAAGGATCTACACGTATATGAAGGTGTTTACTTAGTTCAACTAAATTACAAAATAAGATAGATATTGCGTAACTGTTCATCGGTATACCGCGCGCATTTTTCACTTTTGTGAAAGTTGAGCATAAATTAAATTACACGGAGGAAATGTCATCGTCGTCTCGTTTAGTAGAACACTTTTTATGAATAAAAAATCGTATTCCTTCACGAAGCTTTGTAGAAATTGATAATTTATATCAATTAAAAATTACGCTACGTTGAGTAGAAGTTTTACTGGAATAGACATAATATCTTTTGTTAAAGTTAACTTGAAAAATGACTGATCGTTAGCTATACAGCTTTCCTGGAAAGAAGTTTTGTGCAACACACGTAACTTGTAGCACAAAGAAAAAAAAAGGAATTCTTTAAATCGAAATTATTAAGGAATCAACATATTTTTTGTTAAAACCGCCTTTGAAGTATGACTGATTGTTAAATACAACATTTACCTGAAAATATGTTTTGTGGAACTCACGTTACTTGCAGCACAATACAAAAAAATCAATTCGCTTGTCGTTTAAAACCCAGAATTTAAGATAAGACTTAAACTAGTAAAGTAATGATGTGAAGTTTCAAAAGGCTGACGCGCGAAGCCAAATTGATTTATTATTTGTAAAAACATACATTTTTTAAATACTCAATGTCTTTGAAATGAAGTAGTTTTAATAAGTAATTTTGTGATTTCGTGCACTTTTCAGCACCAATTTCCGGAAACTACCTCCCACCGTCAACGAGCTACGGCACGCCAAACCTTGGCGGCGGCGGCGGTGGCGGCGGAGGCGGAGGCTTCGGCGGCGGCGGCTTCGGCGGTGGAGCTCCTTCCTCTAACTACGGTGCCCCAGCACCAAGCCGTCCCTCCTCGAACTACGGAGCACCTTCGCAAGGAGGTGGATTCGGCGGTGGTTTCGGCGGTGGCGCCCCCTCCTCCTCCTACGGAGCCCCATCCGCTGGTGGATCCTTCGGTGGTTCCTTCGGTGGTGGCGCACCCTCTTCCTCCTACGGAGCTCCATCCGCTGGTGGATCTTTCGGTGGCGGTGCCCCCTCTTCCTCCTATGGAGCTCCATCTGCCGGCGGATCATTCGGTGGTGGATCCTTCGGGGGCGGCGCTCCCTCTTCCTCCTACGGTGCACCTTCGTCAGGAGGTGGATCCTTCGGAGGTGGTGCCCCCTCCTCTTCTTACGGAGCTCCCTCTTTCGGAGGCAGCAGCGGTAAGACCTTGATCAATCGATAAACCTTCGAGCAGTGGAACGAAGATCAATAAGCCTTCGATTGTTTCAATCCTCCCGTAGGTGGTAGCTTCGGAGGTGGAAGCTTTGGAGGTGGTGCTCCTTCATCGTCGTACGGTGCTCCAGCCCCCAGCCGTCCATCATCGAACTACGGTGCTCCTGCTCCCAGCCGTCCCTCGTCATCTTATGGAGCTCCTTCCTCCGGAGGTTGCTTATCAGTTTCTACCGTGCTTGTTTGATATTTTTTATTTTTTCTTAACCAATACGCGTCGTGACTTCAGGATTCGGAGGTAGCAGCGGTGGCAGCTTCGGAGGCGGTTTCGGAGGTGGCAGGCCATCTTCCAGCTACGGTGCTCCATCCCAGGGAGGCAGCGGCGGATTCGGAGGCGGATTCGGTGGCGGCGCTCCATCGTCGTCGTACGGTGCCCCAGCACCGAGCCGTCCCTCTTCCAACTACGGTGCTCCAGCCCCAAGCCGTCCCTCCTCCAGCTACGGTGCTCCCTCGGGCGGTAACTTCGGAGGTGGACGTCCCTCGTCCAGCTACGGTGCTCCATCCCAGGGAGGCAGCGGCGGATTCGGAGGTGGATTCGGTGGTGGCGCTCCTTCCTCGTCTTACGGTGCTCCAGCACCAAGCCGACCCTCGTCCAGCTACGGTGCTCCATCCCAAGGAGGTGGTTTCGGCGGTGGTTTCGGAGGTGGTGCCCCTTCTTCCAGTTATGGTGCTCCTAGCTTCGGTGGCAGGTAAATATAAATACTCGTGATTCTTAGTCCCAAGAGTGATTTTTTCCTTTTGTCAACAAAAAGAATTGTCCGTTAACTCGTGTTTTTTTCGTGTAAAGCTCAAACGCAGTGGGACGGCCATCGTCGAGCTACGGTGCTCCCAGCAGCGGAGGCGGACAAAGCTATGCCAGCAACGGAGGTTACCAATATTAGATTAAGGAGTAAGCGAAATTCAAAGTCCACAGATATCGAGGAGATTAATTTAAAGATCGACAACAGCTTTTGATTATAGGTCGAAATCAATCATTTTTCTTACAAACGACTGTGCAGTGGTAATAGAGTATTATAAATATATATTATTTTTTTATATCGATGAAATTGTAATATGACGTTACTCGTGATTGCAAAAGTATCACGCAAGTCGTAAAATGTGTAATAGCTGCATCCTGGTGTTTAAGAAGCGTTCGTAATAGAAATGATTAATTAAATCCTAACAACATTCATTATAGCACGAATTAACGCGAGCGAGTGCTATGCTTTGTACAAATTTTAAAGTTTTAAAGGATTTTGAATTTTTAATAATTTTAAAAACACCTTTGTCTCAATGTAATTTATTTATTATGTAAGAGCGAATTTTTGTACCGAATATAAATATAATAATGATATAAGAAACGACAAAAAAATAAAAAACGTTCCTTTTTATAAATGAGCTTGTTCTTATTTACCACTTTAATCTCAATCAATTTTCTTAAGTTTTTTTATTACACCAAAAAGTTTTCATACAAAATCATAATTTATATGCTATTAAATCATTGATTAAATAATTAATTCTTATGCTATAGGAAAGCATACATTCAAAACATTAGATATTGGGCAATGAAATGTATCTGTTAGTAATATACATACGAACTGAAATAATACTATAGTTAATATCGGTAGTATTGGGAAGAATAGTTTTAAAAATAAAATAAAATTCCTTTATCATTGGTTTCACTAAGCAAAATGTTATATCCAGGTACTTACCAACACAGAAATCTCAGGTGAGTGCTACATCATTATTTTTGCAGATGATGTGTCAATTTCTTCTTCTATGATTTTTTAGGAAGCTATATAATTCTATCAAAATCATGATTAAAGTATAAAACAAATTCTATCCGAAATATTGTTTTCCATCCACCAATTGAATAAATAAATTAAAAAGAAGATTATCCATTTGACGCATATTTTTACAAGGCTAACCTAAATGATTTCGTAATTTTAAATAATAAAAATAAAATTGAAAAATCAATAACGTTGAACGTAAAAATAAACTATAAGTACCTTCTAATTACAAACATTATCATTTTAGACACTCAGCCAACGGGTCGCTCCCTAGTTACTCGATTTATTGATTCACTTGACTCAGCTATCCAGAATTCATGAATAAATAAGAAGTCATTCTATTATTGTTTTCTCTGCTCGCGTAAACCGCGTGCAGTTAAACCTACAGTTGCATGATCACAAAAATATTATGTGAATCTATATTTGATTTTCATCGCGGCAATGCCCAGGTACTTATCGATTATCATCGCGGCGATGCCCAGGTACTTACCAACACAAATCTCATGCGAGTGCTACATCATTATTTTTGCAGCTGATGCGGATTACCTTAACATTTTTATCAAGTCGAATTCGAAAAATAAGAATTGCATTAAAAGATTTGGACGGCTATAAAAAATGCGTTGCATAAAGTATATTTTGGATAAAAATTGAGGATACTGGGATAATTAGAAGAGTGGATGTTTGTTTTTGTACACTGTTTATTTTTAACATTGACAATCAACATATTTCGATTTCATTTGCGCAATTATACAGTTATAATGTCGTATGTATATATTTATATTTGTATATATATTTATATAATGTATTTATATTATAATATGGTACATTTCATTAATACGATAACATTTCTTTATATTTCAGTAAATTCATGTTATTCGATCTTATAAGGGCATTTCTAGTCATCATTTAATCAGTTATTCAACCGATTGACTGAATAGCTGCACGTACTGAACAAATTGTTTGACTAAAGTATCGCAGGTAATATAGCCATATCTACTTATACAGTTTTCGATACACCTAGAAAATGGTTCTCCGTGATTCATTGTTAGTGTTGAATTGGCTAGGTTATTCTTAATTAGTCAATCGATAGAATAAGAAATTAATATAATAATAATATGCATTCTCTGTTTTTGCTTCCACTCTAATCATTTTCCCTGATATATATTCATTATAATCTCCATCAAATTGCATTTCATGATATGTATTTTGGTTGCTTCGTCAAAGCTTACATCCTAGTAACAACGATTCACACCCTTCATGATATGTTTAGTTTTCTGCGTTGATCGTTTAGGAATTACACGCTAAAATAACGCGTAATACACAATACGTTATATATGTAGGTTAAAAAAATGAGAGCACAATTAGTCAATTTCCTCATTTATATTTCTCGCTAGAGGTACACGAGAAGTATACGAGCGATAAAATAAGTTTATCGTATCGTACCCACTCATTTAATACGAATCAATTGATTTACGCAGTTTTTAATTTGTATATTTATATAAATTGATATCGATTGCACAATGACGAGAATTGGTAAGAGCAATTTTCCACATGAATTTTCACGTAATATTTGCGTTAAAACTGTTTTAGCAAAAATTTCAGAAAAACTTTCTTAATTTTGAGAACAGGCATAATCATTGTTTTTTTTACTCCATCGAATTCTTTGTAGGACTAAAATTAGAAAAGCCATTCGAATAGACATCTCGTAACTAAAAGAAATACACATTTTGATTAAGGAAACATCTTGATTTTTTTCATTCGTATAATCCGAAAACATTTAGCGGACAGAAATGAAATCGCAAATCTCCGGCTATCCTTATTGGACGACGAGTGATACGAATCTTATATACACACATTACTTTATTTGTTGGTTTAGATATCTGTACAGTGGCAACTTTACTTTCATTAACGGCAATAAATAAATAATTCTCATGTTCGATGATTTGACGACTCGGTATATTGTATTAATTCTGTGTATTCCTTGTATTATTTCAATAATCAACAGTTAGTCATTAATAACGATCGACCGCACTATTAGCCATTAGTAATGAGGTTGAATGATCGCGATAAAGCATAATGATAATTAGTAAGGGTTTACCGCTTTAATTAAGAATAATTTATCTATGCGACTAGAAACCAACAGTAGCAATCAAACGCATTTTTAAACATACTTTCTTATATTTAGTGTATTGCACATTGTAATTTTACATTTGCATGTGTGCTTAATTTACTCACGTTTCTTTCTTCTGTAATAAATATTATTTTCTTTGCCATTCTAAATTATCGTTCTTTTTTTTTTTATTTTATAAGCTTTTCTATTATATACTTTTGCAAATAGTTTCTTTTTCCATTTAATAAATCTCTTTTAATTTATCTGAATTTATATTCAGTGATATGTATTCGTTTCTCCTTATTTCGCACTTTCATTAGGGTTTGTGTGAGGGAGCGCAAGATTTTTCAAACTCACCCTGCTTATTGTTGTTTATTTACATAAAGGAACAAAAAAGTGACTATAAAGTACGAAAAATAAATCATTGTAACATGTGGTTCGAACATTACTCATTCTTTGTCAAAAACCACATTTGATAAAACAGCAAGTAAGTTAATATTCAAGACTTCAAAAAATCTTGCGCACAATTATAACAGTACATATTGTGTATATCTTTTTTTTCATTTTCATTCTTTTATGTCGATCTTTAAAATATCTATATGTATACGGTGAGTTTTTGTACGTACTGCCAGCGCACACTAGATTATTATTTCCGGTGCAGCGCACACAAAATCTCTTTGCTATACACTATATAATAAACTCAACAAGCTCCGTCGAAGGCTGATCCGCCATTTTGTATTCCTTTAGAAAAATATTTTATCTTTATGAAATAACGCTAAATACCTACATACACGTACGCAGTCAACTGAAAATGCCTTTATCGTCGCTTTTATAAATTTAGATCAATGGCAACTTGGATTTTTCTCTATACTTTTATAGCTCTTTGAATCGAAGTAGGTAGGTATCTTGTCGAATCACAATGATATATAAAAAAACGTGAAATTTGAGTTTTTTCATACATAATTATCACCGCCGATTAGTGCAAATAAATAGTTTTACGATTTACTATTCGAGTAGCGGATTGGAAATTGAACTCTTATATATACATATATGTAGGTACTTAGCTAGAAAAATGTACACTTTCAGATAAAAATTTGATTAAAGCAAATGAAACTGCATTAATTAAATAATTATCGTTGAAACTTATTACTTACGTTACCATCAACTATCTTGGGTATGGATATTTACCTATTTTGAACTAATTCAATTAATTACACGAAAAGTAAGTCAATTCTCTTGGTAATCATATTACGATGCATTAAGTATAGAAATATTCTAAAGCAACAACGATAAATCTTGTCTCTAAGAAAGAAAAGGTACTCCTAAGCATAAAAATAACTTATAATGTATTTATCACAAAGTATCGTCAAACTTTGAACAATGAAAAATAAAAAAATCACAACCGGCAATTGTGTTGCTACGTCGATCATTAGACACCTTGTATATAGTCACGCGTTTTTTGCGAACCCGTCGCATGCATTATGCATTTATACTTGCATCTCTATTAAATACACGTTTACATTTATACTCTCATGTTACATAGTCAAAGGAACTTTTCAAGCGAGGGAAACGACCAGCGTATACGCGAGAGTTACACGATAAAAGCATTCTGCTAAAATTCAACTATTATTATATTTACGTCTATTGTCCCTAAAATTCAACAAAAATCGCGTGAGTATTTATATTTTTCTAAAACTGCTGTCACCTTCTCAAGCTCAACGCTCGACCACAAGATTTTTCTTCATCAACATTTTCATAAATAAAATATCGTCTTATCGATTTATCAACATTTTCTTAAACTGTTTTCTCGACGTATAATCATTATTATTACATCGTCTCATAAAATTAACTAATTTGTACAAAATAACGATCTCGAATAACGCGATTGGCGGATCGGCCGATATAGAATTATTTTTCAACGTAAAACCTCATTAAGCAGTTGGTAGACTATAAATGCATTCATATTAATATACATCTCAAAGAAAAACGATTATATAATTTACTAGGCCTAAAAGGCGACGCGACTTCTGAGAAATGTATGTTTCGTGAAATTCCAAAATGACTCTTTCTTAACTTCTTTGACTGTCTCACATATACATATATTTATATAACACTTATTATGCGTATAATATTAATTAAAGTAACTCAAATAGAATTTGATTATTTTTTTTTCAATTTAATCTTAAATAAAGTACTCGAAAAAAAATTTACAATTTACTTTAGTACTGCATGACGTGAGACTCGGAGATAAAATATCATCATTTAAGGATTTCACGAAACGCTAAAAGAAAAAGTAGAAAATGGGGTGAAATTAAGAAAGTTAACTCTAAAATATCACTGAGATCAAAACCAATAAAAGAAAAAGGAATAAAAATTATTGGCTATCTTTTTGTAAAAGACGCGAACGAAACTAGACTTTATTAAAGTAATTTATTGCCACTGGCGATAAATCGGTTTTGTTTCGCTCACATATATAAGGATCTAGAAATTCTGTAACTTAAAATAACTATGGTTGGGCCGTTAGCAAATTCAATAGTACAATAGACAGAAATTATATACAATGGAATGCCTATATTTCTTAAACAATCTTGTATTGTGTCTAGAAGAAAATAAACACGTAAGAATACAAGCAAGATAAAACATTAAAAATGTTCAAATAACTTTCAAATCTACAAGTCAACTAGACTGCGCAAATATACAAGTAACTACCGCGTAAGTCAAGTACGTTGCCTAGTGAACGCGTAAATCGACCAAGGGCCCAACCGAACATAAAGACAGGACAGAAGAAGAGACGGGAAGCTAATAGAGTAGGGCGCAAAAGAAAAAAGTGAGAGATCAGAAGGATAGGGATAAGATAGACAAGATAGAGGTGTTAGCTGCCGCGTCGCCGCGCTTATTGTTGGTCACAGCATCCGATCACGGGGTCCGCGATTAGAAGGCGGTATTGTTCTGGGCCTGGCGCGAGCCGAGGGCCGCGGTGGCACTGTGGTGGGGTCCAGCCTGCGCGGCCGAGCCCAGTCCACCTCCACCGCCGCCGCCGACCGTCGCCTGGTCCACCGCTGGGTAACCCGGCTCCATGTCGTAGTCCGGCTCGAGTGCTGGATTCACTCGTCCGTTTGATTCATCTTTGCTGCCGTAGAGCCTGCCGCATCCGGCCGCGAGGACTGCCATCTGCTCGCCCTGCAGGACAGACACACAAGCAGGCGGAGGGGTTCCGCTTCGATTAGCCCGCTCTCGTCATGTGAGGAGCCGACGCGATCAAGCCTATGCCTATATACACTTCCTAACGACCATTCGAAACTTGTTCTATTGTTCTTGCGATATAGCGAGTGACGGCCGAGCCAAGGACCGCACTTGAACGTTTGTTATAGCTACGATATCGGGCTTCTAGATCGTGCCGCAACTTTTCAAATCAATAAGTGCCATTGCAAAAAGGAACATTTTAGCTCTGGAAAATGTCTGTATATTGTATTGATATAATAAGACGTTAACCTTCGGTTCAATTGTAATTCAGGTACCGAATATTTCATATTTATAAAGAATTTATGGGCAGAAAAATCGCGATCCACGATATTATATTGATTATTTCGTTTATGTATCAAATTAAACAATACGATTTTAGTTTTTGATCAATTCAAGAAATCTAATATGTTTATATTATCCTATTGAACGCAACTTAGATAATGATTGAAATAATTGAATGGAGCTTGTAAAATATAGATTGAAATATTGTCAAAACACAAACTAAACTATATGGATTATTATCAATCAAATATTTATCTTTTCTACTATTTTCTCAATTTCAATTAATAAACTTACGTAACTTCTTGCGTTTTATTTTCCCGGAAAATTATAATGAAAGGTAAAAGGCCTAATGGTTGGGCAGTGCTAATGATTAACCAGCTCAAGTATTTCGACACATTTAACCAATCAAAGTCTAGGAAAGCTTTCATACACAATTGGCGTGTACGCGATTACTGTTATACCGCGTTCCAACGCGTTCAATCGTTATAGTAGGTCTTTTACCTTCAATAATACGTATCTACTGGAACTTGTATTCATATATGAAAATTATGTATATATACTTTCCACTCTAAACTCTTTTATAATCTCTATAAAATTTTCTAATTTACGCAAAGTGTTTTTATGATGTACCCGTGATAATTTTCCACTATAATTATAAAAATATATAAAACTGAGTTTGTTGGCTCGTTTTGCTAAACCGACATATATCGATGTACGAATAGCCGAGATTTAGAATAATAGAAAGGAGAAATGAAGGAGTCGTTGAATATACTGACCTCGGCTGGATCGGGGCCGACCCTCTCGACGTCTTCCGGAATGTTGACGACGCAGCGGAAGACGTCGTAGCCCGGGGCGAGTCTGCCGCTGAGGAAGACGACCTGCGTGCCGTAGGAGACCCCTATGAGGGTCACCAGCGATATGAGCATGGCCATGGTGCGGAAGGGGAACATCTGCATTTGATTCTCCTCGTCGTAGCCCGGATAGTGGATGAGGGCCGGCAGACCCATTATCGGCTCGCCACCGCTGATGCGCACGAGGAAGGCGATCAGGTAGGCGGTCAGGCTGCCGTAGGTGTTGCAGTAGGGCTTGAAGTGGACGACCATCAGGAGCTGGGGGAACAGGATCACGTACACCAGGTCCGAGCACATGGACCAGAGACCGTAGATGGACGGGATCGTCAAGGCCATTATCGTGCTGAGAATACCGACGACGCCGATGCCTGTCCGCATCACCCAGATGATCTCCATCTCCGACGCCTGTCGCGTACGAGCAACAGACAAGCAAACGCGGCCGCTTCAGATCTAATCGCACCTTATGGCTCCCTATGATGGAGTGCTACGCTGCTTTTTCGTTTTTAGCCGACGATTATTATTTTTGGCTAAAGATCGCGTTGTTTTTTCTATTTACAGGATTTTACTTTACCGAACCAAATCTTTTCCGGAATTTTTCTACGGTTAATTATTCGAGTAATTATTAGAGCATTTGTTACACCGTGATTTCTAATATCATGAACTGTGTTTACACCTCCATGACTGCACCACATCGTGCTATTTACATTTTAAATTTACATTAACGCTTATTGCACCTATCCAGACTCTTTAACTACTATACCTCGTGCGGCTAGTGATTTATCTCTTTTACCGGATAATTATAATTTATGTAGCTAACTCTTGCACTATAATTTATGTCGCGATACGCAATAATTTAAAATGGATTGATAAATGCTGCAATTTTTACTAGAAATGGAAAACAATTCAAAGTATAATCAAAATCCGGAAGTCCAAAGCTTGTTGACCCGTAATAAGAGTATCTAATTCTAAGGACGTGCATATAGCACTAACTAGAGCAGTTAAACACTTAAATATACCTTTCTACACATTACTTACGAAGTTGTTAAAGTCTTCGAAAGTTGCAGCAAGAGTTATGTTTTAAAGGTGGATTATGAAAATAGAACTTTTCCGTAAAACGTTAAATGTTTCAATATAGTATTATAATTTTCCAGCCGTATATTCATTTTAAAAAGTAATAATATCCTATTATATAATAAATTTTAAGGTTTGATTTTTAAAAAAATATTAACAAATATATTAATTTAATATTTTGCAATAAATTATAATTACAAACTTGTAAATTAAATAAACAATACATATAATAAATTATTAATAATAATTAATACATGAATCAATGAATATCCAGAAAAACGGTTACGCTACTAAAAATGTAAATTTTTCATAATATTATTAAAGTATTTATTAAAATAAATAGATTATTTTTATAAATGTCATAAATTCGATATATTTACAGAGTAAATATTATTCAAAAAAGAGTACATTAATAATTTATTTGATGTATAAAACGATATCACACCCTAAAAGATTAAGTTTCTGGAATATCATGAATAAAATATATAATGTTACCGCAGTGCTAACTTTTGAAAAGGGACGTATAACTTGTTAAAATGATGTAACATCAAACAAACTAGGGAAACCTCTATATAAATTATTCGTATATTTTTTACTCACACATACAAATTCAGTCCTTTTACCGGAATATTTCACGAAATATTCTTTAATAATTACTCTTTGAATTAACATCTTAACTTTCATAAATCCTTCTCACCACGGAACAAATACAAACACCCACAAGAAATTCTACGTAGCTCGAAAACTTTTAAAATACTGCTACAAAGAAGAAGTCTTTTGTATAGATAACAAAATCAGTGTCGAGACTCACCCGCTGACGGAAAATAAGTTTGTAGACATTTCTCGCGAACATAGAACTAGCTGAAAGGATACTACTATCTGCCGATGACATTACAGCAGCTGAAACAGCGCCCAGGCCGAAGAATGAGACGAAATCTGGTGTGAGATATTGCAACACCATCGGCAGAATCATGCTGGTCTCCGTTTCTGTCAATGGATAAGGACCCTTGTATCCCGTTTCATTCCATGCTGAAACAAAAACAAACAAAGTCCCTAGTCAACAAATGTTATTTTTACTCTCGAATAAAATTGTTGATGTATCACTGACAAAGTCTTGTGCTGAAAATTTTATTTCTAAACATATTAAAAACACATCGATCTCACACACTAAATCTCTTTTAAAAACATGTTTTCATCGTAAAAGGTAAGTATCAATGAATTAGCGGCAAATTTTTTAAATGTTGTTAAATGTTTTACAGTATTATAAATTTTAAATCTGGTATTTTGGTCAACGTGATTTTGAATAAGTCTAGCTTGACTTTAATAAGTCTAATGACATCTTAGAGGCGCAACTTCTTTAAGATGTCAAACTTCGTGTTTGTTTAATGATGTAATAGACTTGGAAACATCTTTAGTTAGCTAAACTTTCCAATTTCACAGAAAACTACTTGAGCAAGACACGTCAAATGCTGTCAAACTATAAAATCTATTTTAGACATCTGCATTAATTCTTATTTATTTTATGTATTTATTTTCCGCGCGATTTAACTACTTTCTTTATGCTGTACAAAAGCTGTCATCAAAGCTTAAATAAAAAAAATATATATATTCATATAGATTGTATTCATGGTTTGTTCTTCGAAGATCGATAACTCCACATCATTCGCTAGAATTACAAGGAACGATAGAGTCTATCAAATATTCCCTTAGATAAAGTATTTAATATTTGCATAAAATTTTTTTATCATTTCTTCGATTATAAAAACAACTTCTATATATAAACGTAGGGTGGTGAAGATGTTTTTTAAAAAATCGACATTCTTTATATACAATCCCCGAAAATGGATCAGATGGTACGCTTGTGTAAGAAGCACGAACAATATTATCAAAGAGCATCAATATTATCTAACGGCCCTCATCAATGATATTTTTTCACGTGAACAAGATAATTGGCGGGCCCCTTTTGTTTTTCTTCCGCTCTGCCTTCGGAATCCTGCACAAGCCACAAGTACGCATTTCTGCGGGGTGCGACCATACCAAAGGGGATTAAATTAGGCACGTCTACCTACTCCATTCCTTCCTGTTCCCTGAACCCACGGGCCGCACGCTCTCCCTTTTCTTTCCACCTCTACAAATCTCCCTTTTCTGACTCGCTTTTTCTCTTTCCTCTACTGCTTTCATTTCCGCATTTTCTTTCGCACTCTATTATCTTAAATTTATTCTTCAGTTTATATTCGTTATATATTGCACTGTTATTATAATAATTTTAGACTTTGTACATAATCGTACTTATGAGTTCACATAAAATTGTAGCAATCGTTTTGCGTATAGGGACTCTAAGAGGGTTTATGAAATAAAATAAAAACTAATTTCTCTTCTCCCTTGAGTCTCTAATGTAATAAGTGTAACAAGAATTACGTAACTTTGCTATTTAGAATTTATATTAGAATTTATATTATTATTGATCGTTGAATTTTTAACGTCTAACTCTTGCAAGCATCATTGGTAAAAATAAGGGTCCACGATGGTAATAAGTTAGATTTTAGTGCAGCATCTCCGTAATTTTAAAAGGTCAATTATACAACATTATTATTTCGTTGTTATATATTACTTTGCTCTGTCAGCCTTGAATGTAAAGTCCATTTACCAGCATATTAAATTAAATCATAAATTTTTACTTATAATATATCGTTTTATTGACCGGGTGTCTCTAAACGTTTGAGTTATCGAATAAATAATTTAT